>NW_010577134.1:366255-392860 GCF_000705375.1 Tinamus guttatus | reverse complement strand
TCTGAATATCTATTTCGATGTGAAGAGAGGAAGAGGTTTATTAGCAGTATAAACCTTAGCAACACTCACTCTGAGACATTTGTGGATTTTTTTATTTGTGAAATGGCTCTCAGTTTGCAACTATTTGCAAAACCTTTAAGTATGGGGCAGCTGCCTCTTCCTGCCAAATTAACAGGCTGTGTTAATCGAAGGTAGTTTGTGTTTACCGTGCACTGGGCACTGCGCATCTTGCACATCACAGCATCCGGGGCCTTGCAAGTACCAAGGGAAAGTTTCCTACGGCAGATAGAGGTGACCTGAAGGCAGGAGGATGCTCCGAAGAGGTTGTGCAACATGCTCAGCTTCAGCCCTTCACACCAGCCAGGCAGGGCTCCTCAGTAGGATTCAAGATGTGGATTGAGCACCATTGAAATACCAGCAAGGGAGTCAGCAGAAATGCTACCTGGCTAAGGGTTGGTATCGTTACAATTGAGAAGGAAATTTCAGTTTCTGAAAGCACAGGAGTTGTCCTGCGTTCCCCTCGGTGTCATTCTAAATCCTTTGCAAGGCCCTTAGTTGTGTTTTGGATTCTAACATGGTGATGTCTTGTCTGACCATCTGGCCTAGTTCATCTGAACTCTGAGCCTCTCGGGTCCTTACGGTTCATGTTCACACGGGAGGTTTGTGCCCTCTGCAGACTGCGGTGCCACCAGGATGGGCAGGTGCCAGGGGTTTGGTGCAAAGAGAATTCTTTGTTCCCACGAAACTGCCGCACTGAGTTCAGGTACTGGCGAAACTAAAAATTTTGCAGCAACTTTAATGGAGAAGAAACTTTCTGTTAGAGGCTTACAGGGGCGATGGGCAGTGTATCCCATGGTAATGTAAATGCTGTCATCTTTCCTAGAGGGTAGGAGCCTTTATATGAGAGAGAGAGAAGGATGAGATGCAAATGGCTGCGCTCGTGCTCTGTGAGGGCATGTTGGTAATTCTGGCAACAACTTCCGCTGTCATCTTTGAGCTTGTGATAGGTTTGGAAGCTCAGAAATGAAAGATTTGTGAGTGTCTCAGTAGAAAAGGAAAATATTTCAAAGCGAAGACAGCAGTTTAGACACAGGTAGAAGAATTTTATTGCCACAGCAAAGCAGTTTATTACCTTTAGGTCCTGTACAAATTGCTGATAAACAACATGATCGGGCTTTAATTATTTTGCTGCTGGGTTATTATTCTGATGAACCTTTTCTTTTGAAATGTCTTTAGCCAGGATATTTTTACGTTACCTTTTCCACAATCAAGAGCCAAATACTGTTTAGGATTATCTCTACTTGTAGCTATTTAGGATTTTGTAGGGAAGTAATTGCATTCCCTTTGGCTTCAGCTCAGTAGCTAAACGGTATTTCAAGATGGAAAAGGGTCAGTTTTATGTTTTCACCCACCTGGAACATTGCAAACTAAAATCTAAAATCTGTCTGGTTCTGGATTTATGTGAGCAAAACTGGGATAAATCAAACCCAGACTACTTGATTGCTGTTATTTTTGAAATCTCATCCTAAAGTTCCATATTCTTTTTTTTTTTCTTTTCCCTGACTGGCTTTTCATTTTTTGCTGATGATATGGTTCACATGAACAGTGAAATAAGCTTGTTGATAGAGCTCCAAATCAAATGTGAGAGCAGAGTTTTGCTGACTGACTGATGATCTGTTCGGATTACCTGCGTCAAGAGATAGGATCATTAAAGAGGCCCTCAGGTGTCTTAACTCCTGCAGAATGTCCTAGTGGTTGTAGATGCATGACATGTTACACGCCAGGATATGCCAGAGAGTCTTTCATACTGCTTATGCATTATTCTAACTTTGTAGATATATGTATATATGTGTGGGTATGTATATTTACATATTAACACAAACATGCATGTATAGAATTTTACTTTTTATACCCTGGACCCTATACTACAGTAATGGTAAAGCTTTTAGCACTGCAATTTTTTAGTAGACTACTTAAAAATTATTGAAGCTCTGGGACATTTGCTGTCTTTCTGCATTAACTTGAGCAAATTGAGCAAGCTTGTGTACAGCCTTTATAGTGTCTGTGTATCTTAAATGCAAAAATAAGGTATTTCCTACACTTTCATTTTAGTATTTTAGTATAAAAGTAGATTGCTTCACCATGTAGTGTTTTTTGCCTTTCCCTAACTTTATTTCTCCTGTTAAACACTAATCACTTTCCTCATCTCTTCTAGGAAAGGTCTTAATATGTTCCCAAGTACTTGTTATTCAATATTGCATTTCTTTTTTTTCAGCCAGATTTTCTCCATCACTGTGGAGAAAGCAAACAGGACGAGCTTTAGTCGCTGCATCAGCTAATAGTGTTGTCAAAGCAGGAGTTGTCCTGTGCCCAGAGCAGTCCCTAACAAACCCTCTCTCCCCGTCTCTGCGCTCCAGGCGTCGCACACGCACGACGCCATCACGGAGGCCGCGCAGCTCATGAAGGAGGCTGTGGATGACATGATGGTCACCCTCAACGAGGCTGCCAGCGAGGTCGGCATGGTCGGGGGCATGGTGGACTCCATCGCGGAGGCCATGAGCAAGGTGAGCGGGGGCCGCGGGGACGCCTTGCGCCTGGGAACGCGGCAGCGCCTGCGGGAGCTGCTGCTGCTCCGGTTCACCCGGCTGCGGGGGCGGCAGTGTGCCCATCTGAAGAGCATGGGACAAGGAGCACAGGTTCCAAACTGAAACTGCTGTGTGGGATGGATGTTCTGTTGCCAGAATGGGCAGCACCACTGGGCAGAGTTGTTTTGGAAGATTATTCTATTCAGTAATACATTGGTATTTTAAAAAAAAAAAAAAAAAAGCTTATCACCATATTTAATTATCTTTTAAATTAGTCTTCTAAGCGATCGACAGGTCTGTTTTAGGACAAATGTTTTGCAGAAGGAAGATGGCAGAGACCTCAGTCTTTTGCTACTTTGAGAAGTGTTGTACTGGAAATGGACTACAAAAATGTTTTTTTGTATCTCAAACTCCTTGACTCTTAAGGCATTAAGCATTGCACATTCACTTTTAGATTAGTGTGATACAAAAGATGGTGTGAACCTGCACAAAAAGTTAAATTTGAACTTGGAAACTGTGCTGAAAATACTGTGTGACTTGTATTCCAGTCTGACATTAGGTGAAGTCTTTTCTGAGTTTCCCCATGCATATTTGTGCACTGATTTGATGTATTTAGAGATCTTTTATAAGAATGAACATGCAATACAGTTTTAATATGAAATGGTAAAAGTAACTTGTTATGAGGTAATTTCTTTCATATTTCTCCCATTTTCATGAAGCTGGATGAAGGGACTCCCCCAGAGCCCAGGGGAACGTTTGTGGATTATCAGACCACTGTGGTGAAATACTCTAAAGCCATTGCTGTAACAGCACAAGAAATGGTAAGAAATTTGACTAAATATAAGTAAAAGCTGTTGTGCACACACAAGGAACATGAAATGTTTTACACAGTGTTTCAGGCACTCTTCTGATAATTGATTTCCCATAGGGTTCTCTGGGGAGGGGTGATCAACAGGACAGGTTCTGGTTTTGTAGGTTTAGCTGTGACCCTTAGCAGCCCTCCCGAAGAGGAGCACTCAGCCTCTGGATTGTCTCCTGGGTATTCCAAAAACCTTTCTTTAAGAAAGGTTTCTAGTCTGCTGTTTTGTCCAAGAAAACCAGTATGGAAGCAGATAGCCATCAGGAGGCTAAGTCTGTGCTTTGCAGAATGTCGTGGTATTCACTGTGCTATGGAAAGACACTTTTTAGGAATGTGATTATGAAGAGGTGAAAATACATGGTGGTTAATTTGCAGGGAGAGAAGTTAGGATATTATTAGTGCTTGAGCTATCAATGCATAACTTTTATCACTTGCATCAGCATGGGCCTCAAGACAGATTTCTGTTCTAAGTTGTAGTAGAGCTTATAATTCCTCTTTCTTTGCGAGAAGTTTGATTTGACCTGAAACCTGATTCTGTTTGAAACAAGGTTGTATCTGCCAGAATATTTTGTAACAGAGACCTCTAAACCCTGAAAAAAGGCCAATCAACTCATTTCATTAGCTGTGTTAAGCAGCAGTCTGCTAGCACTACGTAAAAGCTGTCTGGCCAACTTTCTGCTGTTTTAAAGAAAAGATATTTAACTTGGAAGTTGGTGGGGATTTTAGTTCTAAGACCTGTATAGTAAAATGCAAGCTGGGGTACATTTTATTTGGCTTCTTTTGTCTTGAGAAATGATAGGAAAATACTCCAACATGTTTTGATTAGTCCTTCAAATTATCACTGAAATCTTATCCTATGTTTGTTATTTATTTAGATTAGCCCTTCACAGTGTATGCTTGTTGTTTAACTTGCCTCTGAACTGAGATCGAGTTCTTATGAGACCACTCTAAAAGGGCAAATTTCTGTTTTTCGGATTTCTCTAATACAGCTGGGTTTAAAAAAAAAAAACAACTTAAGTCTACCTTGTTTCAGTGATGTTTAAGATAACTGAGTTTTGAACAGTTTAGGGAGTAGTTTTTGTTGGGGGGTTTCAGAGGAGGGAGGGAGGGGCTCACTTTGTTAGGTAAAATAATTTGCTATAGAGATCTGCTTAAAATTTCATAAGGCAGTCAAGAAATGCTGGTGATAATGCAATCTATGATGATGTAGCTTATTTGCAAACAATAGGAATTTGTCCAAAACTAGTTTTGCTCTGAAGATGACATATCATGGGTTTTGCTAACATAGATTGGGGAAAGAAGAGATATCCTTAAAAGGTAGGTTTTCCTAGTAAGGTTGTTTTAATACTGACATTCCACCAATGCTTTTTGTGTAGTTCTGACTATATTTCTCCTTTGCCACCCCCGGTATCTTTATAAAAGATGCGATTTGTTCTGCATTAATTTTGAGAACATCTCCATGGGCCCTGGCCCAAGTGACGGGGGGCTGTGACAGATGAGAGCTGCTTCCCTGTCCGAGCCGAGTCGCTCTATTCCCCACTGTGTTGAAGAGTGAATTACCAGCTCTAACTGCTCCTGTTTGAAACTCCCAACCTTCTGCGAGTGCCTGACTCGCATGACGCTAATAAAGCATGTTTGCCTGAGTTTGCTCATGGGATTCTTGCCAGGAGTCAGATCCCTTAAAAAAGCAAGTGTTTTCCCTCATTTCGTTGGTGTGGCCACCCAAAGCAGTGTGCTTCTAGGCTGGAGTGTATTAACAAGTTATTCTCATGCCTGTCATTTTCTTTTTCTTTTGCCTGTGTTCTTTTTTCAGATGACTAAGTCGGTTACTAACCCCGAAGAGCTGGGAGGACTCGCGTCACAAATGACCAGTGACTATGGGCATTTGGCTCTCCAGGGCCGAATGGCTGCAGCTACAGCTGAACCCGAGGAGGTCTGCAGTTTTCAGACCTCTTCGTTCTGTGTGCACACTGGTGTCAACGTGGTGGTCTTTTACCATAGTAAAGAGTAAAATAAATACAGAGCAAAATCCCGAGGGAAATTGTCCTCCCAGAGCTGCAGTCATCCCCAGGTCTGATGCATCTCTTGCATGGTCTGAGGGAACCGAGTTGGAGCCCTGTGGTAATGTCCTTTCGAGCGCGTCAGAGATGGTTCTGCAGCCAGGGCAGTGAATGTTCCTCCGGGCAGGGGAGCTGCCCTTGCTGTGCCAGCCCCGTGTCCCTGTGCCGACGTGTCAGTAGCTCCGGGGGCCGTGGAGGGACGCGCTCCTCCTGCTGCTCCCGCTGGAGCTGCGGCAGGACAACGCATCTGCTTCTCCAAGGAGTTTTAATTGGCCTAATGCTCGTTTATTGAAACCATGCCATGATCCAGGTTAAAACCGTAGGTGCAGTTTGGCTATACAGATGTCTCTCTTCAGATCTATGTTTTCAGTAAAAACGTCATTTAATGCATTAGGCATGTGCAGGACTTGGAGTTTGTTTTCATTGGGTAGAATGGAGCGGCTGGGGTAGCAAAACTGCATCTCTTCAAGGAGGCATAAAATCGGGTTTCAGAGAAGTCATTGCATGTGCCCATGGGTGTGCAAGGACAGGGATTAGGTGTTACTATAAGGTGTTTTCCATGAATGTTCAAAACTTTAAATTGAACATTCAAAACAGATTTAGCTTCTGATTTTTTTTTAACTCCTCCTGTTCTTGATGTTTAGCAATTATCCAGGGAGCAAGTTTCCTGCTAGGACTATTATGAATAATTAGATTTTTTTTTTTAACAAGCATCAATGATTAGACAAAAGGAATAAAGTTTTACTGCACAAGTGTGGGTTTTCATGCTTTAAGTTTTGTTTTAAGAATTATTTGATTGAGAAAGAAAAACTCCCCATCAAAAGCTCTATTCAGCTTTAGAAATTCAGTTTCAATATAGCTTCCTGTCCAGAAAGTGAGTTGCAGACACAGTAGCAGCAAAGTTGTCTTTTGCTCTGAGGCATCCTTCCTACCTCAGGGTGATGGGGCTTTTCCCCCAGTTTCAGCTCCTGGTGCTGACTAAGGAATCCCTGCCCTTTGCCTCAAGTGCAGTAACCAGTTGCAGTAGATGCTGCAGTTCTGCTCTGAGCAGAGTTAAACCCTCTCAATGGAATTCCTGTGGTTATGGAGCGCAACGAAACAAAGCTTCGGAGAGCTGGGGTGAGGGAGAATCTCACCATCACTAGATGTATCAGATTATCCAGACAAATGACTTTCAGATAATTGTTTTTTCACTTAGTTGCATTTCACCACTGAAAAATTGGAGTATTGCAAATGTCTTGGTGCCCAGTTGCTAAATGCAAAGCAATGGCTTGTGTTCAACTTCATGTTGTTAAACATTGACCCCTCCTGCATGTGAGTTTCTGCTTGAAGTAGAAATAATTCCATTTGTGAAACTAATGGCTGTGATTCCTGCTTCCTTGTTGATCCCAACAGAAAACTGTTTCCCTAAGTACGTGCAGGTGCTAAAACTAATGCACGTTTGTGAACAGGGACCACACAGCCTGTGTTGTAAGATTAATAATAAACCAGAGGCAGAGGGCAGCCTTGGTCATTGTTTCACATGTATGTGCTCAGTCCTAGAAAACTGAGTATTTTTATGTGATACTCTACAAAGAATGAACCAAGTCATTTATTCTTCAACCCTATTTGAGTAGCGTAGATCAAGTGCATGCTCTTTCCCCATTTGAAAATCCTGGAAACCTGCGTTGTATTTATTCACTGTGCTTTGATTTCTCTTTCCTGTATGTCCGTTTCCCTGTACCTCTAGATAGGGTTCCAGATCAGGACGCGGGTGCAGGATCTTGGTCATGGCTGTATTTACCTCGTACAAAAAGCTGGAGCCCTGCAGATTTGCCCTACGGACAGTTACACCAAAAGGGAGCTGATAGAATGTGCTCGTGCTGTGACGGAGAAGGTGAGGCACCCGCGGGCCCCGCTGCCCAACGAGTAAATCGGTCACGCTGTGTGCGTGGGTGAGGCGGGTGTTTTGTACAGCACAACGCAGATGTACTGCAGTTACACGAGCTGAATTGCAGGACGTGCCGCTCATTGCCCCGTGTAGCCTGCAGCAGCTTCATTGGCCAAAGTTGCTGGACGTCCTAAAGCTGCCACGTGTGGCAGTGCTCTGGCCTGGTGCACGTGCCCTAAAATATCCTTTAGATGCAGTAGCTGGTTACCAGGTGGTGCCCGGCTGTCGGCAACGCTTCCCTGGGAAGTGGAGGGACGGTGGCATCTTAACGCGGTAGCGCTGCCGCGTGGCAACGCGCTGCGAGGGACGGTGGCGCCGGCCGCTGTGGGGGCATCCTGTTCTGTGCAAGGTGGGTGCTCATCAAAGGGAGAGCTCTCGCCTCGTCTCAGGAGCAGGACCACACGAGCTCCATAGTGTCAGCTCATAGAGATGCACCTTCTTTCATATTGACTCAGTGGCACTCTTGAATCACAAGGAGTTTTTCATCCTTATGGTCGTGTTATCAAGCAATAGCAGAAATTAGAGAAAATAATTTTGGCGCTGAAGCAAATGCAGCCAGATCCTTATTGACTCTGCAGAGTGTTGCAAGGTAATTGGAATTCTTATTTATTGTAGCTGGGGAAGCTTTTCCTTTCGTACAGGGAAGCTGAGTGCTTGTGATATTGAGTGTCATTATTTGTACTCGGAGCAGATGTATTTAAGGCTTTGATCTGCTCATGTATTGTGTGCCAGGCCTGTCCTTGCATGAATGACAAATGCCAATAGCAGGCTGCCTACTATGGAAAAAATAATCAAAATGACTAATGCACAAAGAGAACAAGCAGGAGAAAGAGGCTTATTAAAGCTTGCAAAAATAAGATTGTAAAATTAATTTCACTTATTGTTTTCAATATAAATCAGCACTGCAAGAATTAGCTTAATTCAACAGCAGATAATGGGGCTTTATTGTAATGTTGCCTTCTGTTGTTTCCAGGTTTCCTTAGTTTTATCTGCCCTTCAAGCAGGAAACAAAGGCACTCAGGCCTGTATCACTGCGGCCAGCGCTGTGTCTGGGATAATTGCGGATCTGGACACCACCATCATGTTTGCCACGGCTGGAACCCTGAACGCCGAGAACAACGAGTCCTTTGCAGACCACAGGTCGGTGAAACTGCGCAAGGAGGACGAGTGCGCGCACAGCGCGGCGGGGGGCAAAGGCACATGGGGATACCCTTGCAGCTTTGTTGTTGTTGTTCTTGGAATCTTTATAAATGGATAGGAATGAAGTATCAGTGGGGTATCAGTAGAGGGTAACAAATGTCATATTGGTTATTTGCGTGAAGGAGGAATTTTAAACATCAGAAGGAGATGTGTTGCAGAATCTTAGCAAGACTTGGAGCAATGGGAATGGAGCCCTCTCATTGCAAAGCTGCTCTGCACTGTCATTCCAGCAGGGAAAACTAGCTGCCCACGACGCTGAAAAGGAACCTTTAGCACACGATTTTTTTCCAAGAATTGCTTTTCACTGTCGCACTGTTTGTGTCACTAAGCAATGCTCACATGCTGGAAATGGCAGAGCCACCCCACACGATTTCTCCTTTGGGAGAGAGAACACAGTTTTTCCTTCTAGCAGCGTCTGGAATATAGCAATAATCCCACAGCATTTTTAATAATACTGAGATTTGCAGCAAGTGGCTGTTGCTTCCTTTGCAGTAAAACCCAGGGCTTCACAATAAAGACGCCGAGTTGTTGCTCAGTAGCCCTGCTGCGCCTACACAATTGTTGCTTGACCATATTTATTTTCCACCTTGCCATTGCTCAAGAAACAGGAAAGGTGCAAGGATGTTACCAGGCTGCTGACGCTGTTTGGAGAGCAAGTCAGGGCTTGTTTGCCTTAACCTTACTAGGTTAATGAGCTGCTTAGTTGCTTTATAGGCAGATGTTGAAGACTGGCCTCAGTTGGTTTCGTCTTTTAAAGAACTGTGAATTATGAATATTTTTTAGGACACTTAATTAAAATCAACCAAACAAAATTAGAAAATATAATGGGTATGACCAGCGGTAAATGCCGTGTTGTTTGGTGTAAATTTAGCAGTTTATTCTTGTTCCGGAACATTTTAATTTGCACCATTTTTTTTCTCTTGATCTTCAAATATTCGTGTTTAGGAAAGAGGTAGGTGAACAAGTTGAGACTTGAAAACTTGTCATGTTGAAGATCGTAATTTAACTTTAGGATAGACTGCTGAGTACCGTTAAGTTTTTCTTTAAAATTCCTTAAAACATAAATGATATTATTAGCTGTTAAGTGTTTGATACCAAGTTTCTAGACTTAAGTATAAAAAGAAAGGCAGTTTCGCTAACTGGAGGTGAATGAAAGCTCAAGTGATTGCTCTGGAGAGCCATTTAGCTCCTTAATATGTTACTTAAGGTGGCTCCACTGGAATTCAATGCTTAACTCTGGAATTACAGGCTGTCTGTCTGTAACAGAGTGACTGTGAAAGTGGCAGGAGCTGCCTTTTCATGCAGGTGCCATTAATTTCTAGGCTGACTCTTCATACAAACAAGATTCTAGTTCTCAATCTCCAAGTAACTTTTGTGAACAACTTTGATCAAGAAGTGTTCACTCAGAACAGTTTCTTTTCACACAAATGTGGCTTTAGATTTGTTTGTCCAGCTTGGGAGCGTGGAGGAGGCAGAGGGCAGCGATCCCTCCAATAGTCAGGTTTTCTGTACATTTGTCTGTCTTGCTCCCACCTCCCTCATGACTAATTTTCTTTTCCATACAATAGACTTGTGAAGGTGGACATTTGATAAGTTAGTCTCCTTGCAGCATTGCCAAACTTTATCTTTGCATGTAAAAATGCAGTCTACCTTTATTGCCCTATTTGGGTATTACGTTTCAAGAGGTTATTTCACTGAACTGCCTTTGCATTTACAGCCTGAAACACTGAAACGTAACACAACTGTTTTAAAATAGTTTTAAAATAGCTGGTTTGTGGTACAAAGATTGCCATGAATAACCATGGTTGTGATGACTAGTATCAGCCCTTTTATGTAGCTGTTAGTCAGGATAACATTAAAAACCACGTTTTTTTCCTCTTCTCTTTTTCCACTTTCCTGCTTCCTCTTTTCTGTTATAGGGAAAATATCCTGAAAACAGCAAAAGCTTTGGTTGAAGATACCAAATTGCTGGTATCTGGTGCTGCCTCGAGCCAGGACAAGCTGGCACAAGCAGCTCAGTCATCAGCCAACACCATCACGCAGCTGGCAGAAGTAGTGAAGCTGGGAGCAGCCAGCCTGGGCTCAGATGATCCCGAAACACAGGTGGGTCCTTCCCAAGGCTTTTGTGCTGCTCCTCGAGAGACCAGGGCAGTTGAGAAGGGGGGCTAGGGAGAGCCTTCACTTGGTAAGGTTTTGTGGGCGTTGTGCTTCCCAACAACCCAGCAGAGCTCGTTGCCTCTCCTGGGGGATTTTTTCAGGTTTAGTCAGGCACTGCTCTTTGGTAATGCAATCAAGAGCCTAATGTATTGAGGGGGACTAGCCAGGCTGCTGTTCAAGTCTTCTCCGTGTATTTTGCAGGTGTGCTGCTGCTGGACTCTGTTGGCAAAGTGTGTGTCTTGTGCTGGCTCTTTTCTTTTTCTTTTTTTTTTTTAATTAAGTCAGGAGCTCTTTTCAAAAGCTATTTTGTGTAAATAGATTGCATCAGTTATAAGCTATTCATTGACCTCGCACCATGTGTGTTATTTTTATATATCAGTGAACTCTTGGGCTTCTGCAGCTATATCTGAATTGTTTTTAATTTAACTCAGTAACTTAAGCCTTCAGTGTGGATTATGCCACATATTTCTTCTGTTTCTTGTCTGGGTCTTGGTGAAATGGAGGTTGACAAGCATGTTGCAGATGTGCCTGTGTTAGGAAATTAATTGGAAAAAGTCTGTTTGAGGCACTGAAAGGGTTATGTATCCTGTTTTGTTTGACCTGTGCAATTCTAGCTGCAATTCAAAGATATTCCTCTGCAGGAAAACTCTGCTGAAACTGGTTTTTATGGAAAGGTTTCCTTAAAATAGCAACATAGGCAAGTGTAAAACATATATCCCTTTTTTTTTTTCTTCCTAAGTAAAAGCTGAGAATAGAGGGGATTTAAAGCTATTGTGATTATTTAGAAAATTTTTGTATTGCTGCTCCTAGGAGGGAAATAAAGAAATCCTACCTACAATCAGCATTTGAGTTTCTACACAGGAAGTTTTTGTGTCTGAAATACCACAGTTTTAAACGCAGCTCATTTCGCAGAATGTGGCATATGTCAATGGGGTGGGGGGCAGTGGGTATTAGTATATCATGCAATCTCTACCTACCAGCATTGAGTTTTGTTGAGGAGCTCTGTAAAAAGCCTTGGCTCACATCCACACCTCCTCCTTGGCCTGAGCCTCACCTCTGTGTTTCCCTTTCCCGCAGGTTGTCCTGATCAATGCTATTAAGGATGTTGCAAAGGCCCTTTCTGATCTCATTGGTGCTACCAAAGGAGCTGCCAGCAAACCAGCAGATGACCCATCCATGTACCAGCTGAAGGGGGCTGCCAAGGTAAAAGCTGGTCTTGCATTTTATTTGCAAGTATTTGGAGCAGCACTGTTGCTAAACATCTAAAGTTTGGATTTCAGCAATTTCTGAAAGCTCATCTTCTTCATCAGCATCCTGGGATGACTGAGGTAGATAATAAGAGGCAATTGAGTTTCCAAGAAAACTCTGTTTTTGTAGGCTCTGGGGTGGGTGATTTTTGTGTTTTTGCTGAATAAGTTTAATCTTTCTGAAGACAACCTTCCTTATTTTGCAAGCCTGTGTCCCCAAGGATGGGTTCTCATGCTCAGGCAAAGCTTCTTGTTGTGCTGCTTAGATGACAGGAAAAAAAAAAACAAGTTCTGTGTTTTCCCCCCTAGCAGCTGCTGTGGACCCTGTTTGATCCCTTTCTCCTAGACGAGCCTTCCAAGTGCATAGACATCTGAGCTGAAACCTTGTGCTGATTGCACTTGCCCTCTTATCTCTTCGTGTTTTAATTTCCCAGTGTCTGAGATACATGATGGCATTTGCCTTAGAAACATCTTGAAGTTTAGCATCTACAAAACCTTTCCATATAACGAGGCTTAGGCAGTGCTCCCCCTGCACTCTGCTGTAATGAGAGTGTGTGGGTGGCTTCGTCTTTCTGCAAGATGCTGCTCGTTGTGTCTGTAGCCTCCTTGAGACACTTGGGCCTCTTGCTTTTGGAGCAGAGGAGAACAGTGCCCTGCAAAGGCTCTCCTTAAAAATGACCTAAGAAAATGATCTCATCAGGAAAGCTAGTTGCTTATTTGCCTTCCTGCTTGGAAGGGCTATCTGTGTTTTCATTCCTAGTTGCTGGGAAGCTGCCCTTTCTGTCTTGCTTGGCTTGTGAAGAACTCCAGTGTGCTGAGAAGGCATTGCTTATTTGTCAGCACGCTGGGGTATGGGAAAGGCAGTGATCACAAAAAGAATGAGGTGCTTCTGCATCTGAATTGCTGGGTTTAATAGGAACAGCTGCACTGTTTCTGGCTTTGAACTGGATTTGAGGCTATTTAGTCGTTTTTTTGATTGCAGATCATATATAGGTTAAGGCTCTCAAACATAATAAATAACGTACCTGGATTCACTTTTCTGCCTAGCTATAGTGTAAGATGAGTGGGAAGAAAAGATGCTAAGATAATTGATCTGAGGGATCTGCCCTGGAAGATCTTGTGAAATTTTCATTTTTGTAAAACCTTTGCCACAATCATTGAGATGTCACCAGCGTGCAGCAAGTTGTGCTACATTCCTCTGGCTTCGGGGAGCTCCTGCAGCCCGTGGCGGGCAACCGAGCTCCCGCTCAGTCCCATCACCACAAGAGCTCGCGAGCCTCCTGGGCCGTATCGGAGCGTTAACGTCAGGCAGCGCCCGCCGTCCTGCTTCAAATCCCCCGGCTCTGAAGTGGGAGGAAGGAGTCGTGTGGCTTTTCACTCGGTCCCTCTTTCTCTTTCAGGTTATGGTGACAAATGTAACATCGCTTCTGAAGACAGTTAAAGCAGTAGAAGATGAAGCTACTCGAGGGACAAGAGCTCTGGAGGCCACAATAGAGTACATCAAGCAGGAGCTCACGGTAAAGAACAGCCCGGTTGCACGTGTCAGCTTTTGAAAGTGTGCCCTTAAAATGAAGCCAGGCTGCCAGGGGCTTCTCGGGCTGTTTTACTGCCCTGCAGTGAGTTGGATGCAGTTTAGTCCCCGCCACCTGTTGTAAATCAGCTCTGAAAGTGCCCTTATATGTCACTTCAGCCTATCTAATTTCAGATGTCACCAATCCCCACTTGAGGTTTGAGATGCTGCTGCCACGTAAAATTCTGGAAGCAGCTGGTTCGTTGTTGTTTAGACATTAAGCTTTTGCTACTGATATTTTCTGAGTCAATTGCTAGACATTAAGCTTTTGCTACTGATATTATTTTCTGAGTCAATTGTTATTCACTTTTTATTGATCCTGGCTTGGAAAATATTTCTTCAGCTTCATCAAAGCTTTATCGCACCTGCATTTTAATCTCACTTCTGTTTTTGTTTTCTCATGAAATCATATTACCAGTGATAAGTAACTTCATATCTAATGTTTTGTCTGAACAGCAATTAAAAACAGCATGGGATCTTCTCCCAAATTAGATGCTAGGCCTTGGATATTGTGTTTTTCTCCTTTAAGATAGAAGCATAACCTCCAGCTGCTGCTTTCAGTTAGTGTTTCCTAGTATGCTCGTTGGTGGCATAAATTAATACTTAAGGGTATGTGAAGAAGCCTGTTTTTTCTTTTTCTTTGTTTAGAATAAATTTTAGAAATAAGATGCATAGACAGTCTCCAGCAGAAAATATTTTGTTGTATAGTCTGTGGATTAAGAATTTTTATCCTCTATGCTGACACAGTTTTGCCTTGTCCAGCACTCCATAGAATATTTATTTTTCATTGCATGAGCAATGCTGTTGTAAGGAAGAAAAGAATTTTTATTAAAAATATACTAAAATAAACATCTGCACATAATTATTGGGATGTCCTGCAGTGTCTGCACGTAGTAAAACCTCCTCATTTAGTACCTGATCTGCAATGCACTTTACCATTCTAGTGCACGGTATGGTCGTGCTTCTGCATGAAGACCTGGCTAACTAAGAGCAAATCATTTCCATAATCCTAATTGAAAAGCAGTCTAGATACAGAGCGGGATGGTTGTGCTTTATCACCTCAGTTGTTCCAGTCTCGCGGTGCTCCTCCTGAAACGTTTCTCCTCCTGGTTTTTCCCCATCCCCGCTCCGTTGCTGCAGTGCCAGCTCCTTCCCGGGAGGAGCCGGGCGCAGCGAGAGGCCGGCTGCAGAGCGTGGGCTCCCTGCAGTGTCCTTGCTGCTCCTGGCTCTCCAGAGCCTGCATGGGCGCTGCACTGAGCACTTGCCTTCACGCAGTTAACCAGGCTTTACTTTTTCACTTTTTTTTTTTGTGAAGAATTAGGAGCATGGGAAGGATCAGGCTAATGTTTGCCTAGACATTGGGACTGGCGACCACCAGCCTGCTTGAGGAGATTGAGGTGCTCCCAAAACATTGCTTGTCTGTGTGTAGTGGAGAACCCACTCCTGACTATTTATGTCATCTGAAATGCCCCTGCACGATACAAGAATGACAACTCAATAGAGAATAAAGCTTTGGAAAAGGAAGTCTGAGCTTAAAAGTAAGGTTAAGCAGCTCTTGTTATCCGCACGTTGCCACAGTTAGAGGCAGCTATTGCGAAGCGGTCTTTGTTGTCATGTAATTTGCAGTGTCTGTTTCTTCACGTGTTTTACCCTGCACAGTTCAATCCTTAGGTTTCTAAGAGAGGCTGTAGAGTGAGAGATGATGCTCTGCCCTCCTCCACTTCCACTTCTTTAAGAGCCATTTGAGTATTTTATCCATGTTCTCGGTCTGTCCAGCCCAAGGCTGGTTTTGGCAGAGAGGGCTTGCAGGGCACAGCCTTTGCAGGGGAAGGATCCTCATGTCGCTGACCCACCTAGGCAGGAGACAGGATGAAAAAGAGAATGTTATTCAAGGCATATTTCTGCTTTGGATACTGTAACGCTCTGGCAGCTGCCTGTAACCTCTGCGATGCAGGTCGTTCAGGCGGCCGAGGAACGGGTTAACCCTCTCCGTGTGCTTCCCTCGGCGCCTGTCGGTGTGCAGGCTGGTCAGGAGCAGCTCGTGACAGGCAGCAGCGATACGGAGCTGTGCCAAATACGTCTCTAATTTCCTGCCGTTTGAAGCAATGTCTCTGTTTCAAGGGTCGAGTTGTTCTGCTTGGACTGGAGGGGGATTCGGATTTCCTTGTGCTTTCGCTTCCAGGTGTTCCAGTCCAGCGAGGTTCCAGAGAGGACATCGTCGCCCGAAGAGTCGATCCGGATGACGAAAGGCATCACCATGGCGACTGCCAAAGCCGTGGCGGCCGGGAACTCGTGCCGGCAGGAGGACGTGATCGCGACAGCCAACCTGAGCCGCAAGGCAGTCGCTGACATGCTGGCAGCCTGCAAGGTAACAGACGCTTCCTTTTCGTCTCTAACTCCCTTGAGTGTTGCTTTCTGTTCTTTTTTTTTTATTAATGTTTTACTTTGCAGCTAAGAAAGTTTTAGATGATTTCAAGGTAACATCTGTACCGGAAAGGGTTTTCTGTGCTCTGCCAAAAAAGCAATAATACTATTTTGGTGAAAATGAGAAGTTTTAACTGATCTGAGAATTTGTTATTTTCTTCAGTCTTTCATTAAACTAGAACAGAATCTGTGCAAACAGTAGAATGTGAGAAATATGCTACTGCCAAAAATATGATTTTAATATTCTAGGAATCCATTGGTGAAAAGAAACAGTCAGGCTCATGTTTAGCAGTCATTTCCACCCCAACGAAAGCCGCCAGCTTGCTTTTTTTTTTTTTTTTTGACTTGAGCTCTTTTAAAATTTGTTTTTTCATTGTATTGGCTGTACTGATACTCTCTTTTATAAAGTTGCATGAGCTGGGCAACTTCCTAAAGCAGATAAGCCAAACTCCATGTGCAAGGATGCGTGTATGTGGTACATAACTGGCTGAATATTCATTTGGCTTTGTTTGGATGATATAAAGGTTTTAGTTGTGTTATAAATCCCATATGGATTAACTCAATTCTTTCAGTCTTAAGAAGTGATAGTGTCTTTGTTCATAAGTTATATTTATTTACTTTTACCATTAAATGCATAGAAAATGACAGGAAAACAATAGCGCTGTGTGAGAGTTGAGTGATTTTGTGAATTTTCTCAAATCTTTGCCTAGGTCAATCCCAGATGACCTTTTCTTAATGAGATGGAAGGTGTTGATTTTATTTTTTAATATGATAATCAAACATAGTCATACGAAAATGCAAGTTCTAACATAATTTAAAATCGGTTTTATACAAATAAATTGGTTTTTTATTTTATTTTGACTTCATTTTCTTGCTGAGTCTTTAGCATCTAGCAGTCCTTAATCTTTTCATCTGCTTCAGGTTTTCATTCTACCCTCTCCATTCCATAAACTCAGAAGCTCAACAGAGCCAAAATAGCTTTCATTTGCCTGGGAAAATTAAACCACCACTCTAATTACCTGAGGAGTGTTTTAACAATATTCAGTTAAATGACGCTTCTGAGAGAGCCTGGAACACTTTGTAGTTGTGCAACAGGATGACAAAAGACATCACTTTGGATGCGGAATCGCTGCGGGCAGCCTGTGTGGTTGGGAAGAGGTCAGGGTAGGCGCACATCTGCTCGGATCTCTCCAGACAGGCAGCAGATCCTCAGAAACAAAAGCGTCTGTTTCTGGAAGTGATATATATAAATTTGTGCACACACAATAGACAGCCTGATACCTAATTTTAGACCTTTAATATTGAAGGGTTCATCATTTTATGTTTACATTACTTGTTGTTTTCATAATGAATTGGTAGTTTATGGCTTGCTTGTGGCCTACAAGGTAAAACTTTGTGCCGGGTGGACGTTGGAGCTCTGGGGTGCTGGAAAAGCCCTTGTGCTCAGTCAGCAAAAGGCTTCACAGAGCAGCCTGTGGAAGGAGGGCGCTGGGAGTCATTTTACTTCTCTGTAGCAATACATTAAAAAGGAATCTGTCTTGGATTATTCATTCTTTTATGAATTGGATGTCAGTAATCCAAATGAGTAAGGAGAATGCAAGAATAATGGCTGACTAGCTGTACTGTGGTTCAGAACAGTAAAGGGCTCCTTTCTCTGACAGATATGTTCTGACCTCTTTAATTTCCCTAAAGTTAAGAGTGGTTTTTGGACAAGCAGAAATAAGAGTCTAGAGGAACACTAATTGTATGCACCACCAGAATGTAGGGCAAAATAACTATTCCATTTAATAAAACTTTTAAATAATTTTTATAAGATATTATTCAGAAGATCCTGCTTCTACAAATTTTGCCTTGGGAATTAGTTTCCCCAACATTAATTTCAAAAAACTAATTACTGAACGTGGCATTTCCATGACAAGCTCAGCCTCTTGAATCCCAGGGGTAAGAATCAGCAGTCTTCACCTCACTGTGCTGTAAAAGCTTTGCAACCCAGTGCAACTTTTTTGGTGATATTTGACATGATACAATGCCTTCATGGTACAATGAAGTTAGACATGAAATAAGCAATGGAAAATATTCAGAAGCTGTTGTTCTTTAGGCTAAAACACAAACAAATGTGTGTGTGTGTGAGACAGAAAGAACTATGGTAGACTTCCCTGCTGTCAGTAATTTAAGTTCCATTTTACTGCAGCCTGCCTAAGGGCAATCATGTAAAGGATTTGACTTCTTAATGGTTGTCTATATGTTTGTGTTCCTTCTGCTGTATATGATTATACAGAGGTCATTACTATATCAACATTCATAAGTAGATACCCGTTTGGGGAAAAAAAAAAAAAATAGACTGATTACTATGGGATATAATGAACCAAGCCAGCTCTCATTACAGTCAATGGAAACACTGTAATTACATTTACTGGAGGTTAGAGCAGACCTTTAGATAACTATTTTTGTCTTTATTAACCATTTGTATAAAATAATGAATATGTAGGAACTGACCTGTGTATAATATCAATATTTTTAATGACCACTATTGGAAAAGAAGCTCATGTAAGGTCCATCACAAGCCTGCGAGCTAATCCGAGCAATCCCTGAGGCTCTGACAGGGTGAGGGGCTTGAGGGGGCAGCGCTTGCTCTGCCCCATGAGCCCTCACCTGGGCGCTCGGGAGCGGCCGAGCCGGGGGCAGCGCGGCCTGCGGAGCGGCGGCTCCGGGGAGCTTCCCAGCAGCGGAAACGCGGGACGCCCCAGGGCGCTTCCAGCGCAGCGGGAGCAGTGAAGTGCTGGGGCCTGCGCTGGGTATTGCGCCTCAGCGCTAGGGAGCGTGCAGAGAGGAAGGGAGGGTTAAGAGCTAAGAGAAGCCTCCGTGTAAGGAAGGCGGGTCTTGGTCTTCGGGCACACGGGTCAGTTTGAGGTGCTCCAGCACACTGTGCAAGTCTGGGAAAGGGAAAACTTCCATTACAAGCCTACCTAGTAAGGAGATTTATGTTATTTTGTTTCTAGGTTACAAAAGTGTCTCTTAAAAATGAATTTATGACCTCTTCAGTCTGCTAAACTTCACTGCTGTGAAGTGAATAGTTTTGTGTTAAGATTCCCTGAACTTTAAAAAAGCTGCCTGAGTATTCTGATACCAGCCCTGGCTGCGTATGCAAAGCAGAAAAGAAGTTTGTATTTCTCCCTTATAGCAATTGTCTGTAACAGACATGTAACAGTAATGTTTAAGTGCAGAAGAGTTCGTATTAGAGTGCATGCAATAAATTCGTATGGACCACTGGGTGCCTTCCGCTCTATTTGAACACAGAAAATAAACTCTTATGGATTATTTGGCCCTTTGAAACTCGTTGGAGATACGCTGAAGGCAGTGAGAATCGAATCCTGTTTCCTCCCTTCCCTTTTTCTCTGGATTTTGCTCACTCGTGATGAAGAGCTAATGAGCCCTGGCGTTTTTCACTCTGCTCCTCGAGAGCTTCCCAGCAGAGGGAGCCCAAAAACCAGCTCACACCGGGGATGTGGAGCATCCAAGGGAGCCCTCGGTAAATGAGCAGCAAGATCTTCAGTCCCAATTGAAAACATGAGGCTGCGGCAGGGTGGAGAGTGTTGTGAGAGGAAATGCTGAAGGAAATTTTATTTATCAGCAACCAGCAGTTATGATCAATAAAATGTAGTCTCCAGTGACCTGGAAGCTTATTTTGGGCAATACAAGGCTTGAGCAAGCTATGGTTTTCACCTTTTATTATGAATAAAATGGTTGAACAGGTCAGGCCTGTGTCAAGCATTACACTTCCCGGCAATGTGGAAGTTAAAGAACTAACTCTGGTGCTCTCTTCTATTGAAACACGTAGCTCTCGCAGTGTTAAGAACTGATTGCTGTGTTAAACCTTCTATCAAGCTAAAGCCTGTAATTAGCTTTTTATAATGTCTTAACAGATAACACAACCAAAAGCAGGTAAGTTTTTGTTTGTTTTGCCTTTTTTCCACTTTATGTATAACAATAATAGTCGTGTATTCTTATAGCACTATTCATGTGTTTGCAAAGCTTTGTACAAGGAAGCAAAACCCGTTTGTGTTGCGGAGTGGAGAAGGGAACAGGGATGGTTGAACCATGTGCCAGGCACCAGCCAAGCTCCTGCATCCAGCCCGGTGCTTTGGCCTTCAGAGCAAATGGCCATTCCTGGTCCCTTTCCTTCCGGACAGGCTGCACAAGCTATGGAAGCTACAACCTAAAATCATTTTAGCACATTTCTAACCTGAAAGATGTAAATGCCCACTTATGGATGGCAAAAATATACTTTAGATTTTTGATACTAGTAGAAGAGTCACAACAGCACAAAATGCACACAGTTGTACAGAGTATACGTGCTCCCAGAGCCCATTCCAGCCCCAAGACCTTTTCCACATGTGGTATTTTCTGGTATTTCTGTATCCATTTTTGACTGGTGAGAAGAGTCACTGATGAAGGGCTCAAGAAAGAGCGAGCTGCTGCATCCCCAGAGAGAGGGCGAGCCTAGAAGAGGACATGTTTCAAATGCCTCTGTGCACTGAGCTCTGCCGCTTCGCGAGCTGTTTGCTTGTGCCTTGGCAGCAGGGATGGCTGGTGCAAATGTCACTGCATGTGATGAGAAACCTCTCCTTTCTGCTGTTCTGTTTGTGTTGACTTCCTCTGTTGGGAGCAGTTTTGGGGTGTTAATGCTGTTCTGCCTCCTCAGCAAGCGTCGTATCACCCAGACGTGAGCGAGGACGTTCGAGAGCGAGCCCTGCGCTACGGCACGGAGTGCACCCTGGGCTACCTGGAGCTCCTGGAACACGTCCTGCTGGTAAGGAGCAGCCCGGGTGCACGGCTTGGATCCTTTCCAAGGAGCAAAACCTCCCCAAGATGTTTCTATAGTGACTGCTAGTGACATGTTTTTAATAGATTGTCTCAAGATTAGGTTTGTTTATTTGGAAAAACAAATTAAAGCAGACTCAGCACTTCAGCTCAAAATGTAAGAGAGAAAGAAGAGTAGAAATACTTATATTGGACTGAATTCTGGAGTGGCAAGAATGTTGAACTGGAAATGGCTCAGCAGCAAGAGTGTTGAACTGGAAATGGTCCCTGTGAATTAAAAATAGATGCTTCAATCTTTCCTTAAGCCTGTGGTAAGCATTAACTATGTTAGGGACATGCCTGTCCCCCAAAACAATGTGGCTGAGAGCTCTTCATGAAAGCACTGTTTTTCATAGGACTTTTGCAGTCCTGACGCAGGAAAACAAAAAGCAGGTACCCAGCGCTGGGCAGCCTGACAATGAAGCCTGCACCATCTCACAAAAAACTCTCTAACTGTCAAGATTTCTGGAGGTGACTTAGATCAGCTGTTAGTTCCACGGGCTATTAAAGGTTTCTTTTAAGTGACTTGAAGTTGATATATTTAAGCCTCCTAAACTGAAATTTGCACCCACTGGCTGCAGATCAGCATATCCACAAGTCACATTTACTGCTCAGAATACAACATGGCTAATGAATTAAATTCATTTGCTGAGATACAGGTAAAATAGGAGTAAAGTCATAGTTACGCGGGTGTTTGCCACTAGCAAGGTAAAGACTGCAAGAAAGATTGAGCGGTTTAATGACATTCTTGGTGCTGTGCAATAGTAAATTATTTAGCATCAGATGTCTAATACGTTTTTAATTTAGAAATATTCTGGGGAGCTTTTGCATTTGGTCTCCCTTACTAGGTCGTGGTACTTGTTTTGGACTACATGCCAAAGAGATCAAAGACCCGAGTCAGTTTTTGCTCATTTTCTTTCTTTCTCGTTGCATCCACCTTCTGCTCCGCTTCTTTGGAGAAAGATACCCTTCTTATCTTAAGTTTCTTTACTTATGAGGCTTGAAATTGCTGAAAAAAGTCCCCTCCCCCAAATATTTGCTGGCTCGAGAAAGTGCCTATGACCCCGATTACAAGCAGTATTGAAGAGCATAACGCTTGTGTGGAAAGAAAGATGGATGGAATGATAACAGCATCTTGACTGTTTGCAAAAGCCTGTCTAGAACTAGTCACATAAACACGCAATGCATCTATGTTATGCTCCATAAATGTAAACAGATCTGGAAAGCACATGGAAAAAGATCACTTTCAGAGAAGTGCTGAACTGAATAAATTAGAGACTTCTGCTCAGGGACTTTTGCCCTCTTTCCCCTGAATTCTAGCTGTGGCAGGGAGATGGGCTGGATGTGAGCCAAATGTTTTGTTTGCTTGTTCTGTGTTTAAGTGAACTATTCTCTTGATGTACACAATCTTGCTAGTTTATCATCCTAACTCACACTTGCTTGCTTTGGATGAAAGAAAGTGTCAGCAAGATGATTTTAGCCTCAGACAATTGTTATGTTTCCTGATCTCTGTTAGTCTGGCTGTAGATGTGGGCGTGCTAAACTATCTCATTTAAGGCTTTGAAATACAGATTATCTCAGATTAGAAATCTCTAGTAATTAGTCAAGGTGGTATCTTTTGATACAAGTGTAAGTTCTCCTGTCCTGTCCTTGGCTGTCAGGCTGGATGTGGTTGCACGGGTGTCCTGACTGAGATGCCAGAGAACAGTATTCAGCAGACATTCTGCTTTGAACATGGTGGTACTTTGGCACAGCGATGCAACATCGGAGACTTCTTAGGCTAGTGCATTTCCTTGTGCAGAGGCTGTGGAGGCCAGGTGACATAAAACAAACTTGATTGCTCAGGGGAATATTCCTCTAATCGTCTATCTGAAAAACAAAGCAGTCCAGTTAAGGATGTTAATTTAGTATAATAAACTGTAGTTACATATAAAGTGTATGCATATTTATGTAATGTAAATTAGTATAAAGCCCCACCTGTGCCCCACTGGTGCCCCTGCGCAGGCAGGACGCCGGGCCGCACTCCCGTGCGCTGCTCTGCTCTGCGGTGGGGCTGGCTCGCGGCGCGGGGCCTGCGGCTCTCCGGCTCTCCGGTGCAGGAGCAGCTTCCCTGGAGCCGTGGGCTGGCCTCGCGCCCAGGCAGGGTGCGAACTGCCCGCTGGAGCCGCGTCTCCTCGCACACGCCGTGCAGCAGCTGGAGCTGCTGGAGCGGGAAGCGCCAGCCCTTGGAGCCCTGACGGACACTCAGGGAGCGTGGGCAGCCTGGGCTGTGGGAAGGCCCCCACTGAAAGGCCCAGCGCGCTGTCTGCTCCCCTGGAAGATTCGGCAGTAGATACGCCCTGACTGTAAACCTGTTGTTAAAGGAGGCATTAATTAGGTTAATAGTGCAGCAGATGGTTCAGCTGTTGCGGATGCATGTGCCTCTGCTGCGGCAACTCCCGTCTCCAACCTTACGCGCTGTGAATTGGCAAGGTGAGGATTAATTACCAGCGAGGCTTCGCTGGCATCTTTTGTGACAGTAATTAGGGAGGAAGTGCCCACAACATCCGTGGATCCTCTGTGTTGCTGGGTTTTACTGCACAAGTTTTTACAGTTTTTACTGCAGCTGGGAGGGGACGCCCTACTAGAGGGAAAGCAAAATGGAGCTGGTGACAGATGCATCCCGAATTTCTGGAAGCTCTCAGCTGCTCAGAAGTTGGAGCTGCTTTGTCAGTTTCACCTAAAATCTGTGTTCTGACGTGTCTGAATTTTAGAGCAACATCAAGATCACGGTGACCACTGTTTTACAAGGTGCACGTAGTGTGTGTACCAGCAGTGTATTCTGTATAACATTAACTCATTTTTTGGTATCTGAAAGTATTCTGGATGATCACTAAATGGTACAGAAGAAAGCAGATTAACAGAAGTTAAAGAAGTTGTTTAGAAGTTAGTCATGGTAAAATCACCTTACACCTTTGCTTAGGTTTTATAAAAGCATGGATCAGTTTGAACATTGGCAAGTAGTTTAACATGAAAAGACTTTTCACGTTCTATTCTCCTTCTCTCTGAATGAGCAAGAAACATTGCAGGTTGGTTGTCAGCAGTTGCGCAGCACATAGCCACACAGTGCCTGTGGTCTGAGCTGGACCGTTTTGAGCAGTATTTAGTGCAGTTCTTGTAAGTAGTGTTGAATTTCAGGATTTTCCCAAGGCCCAAGCACGAAGTGGTGCAAATTCATCTCTGTTTCTTGTGTTACTGCTGGAGTAGATAACGAGCACCTCAACAGGCTGTGTTAGACTCCTGGTCTACTTTGGATCGTGTCAAATATTAGTCACCAGATAAGGTTTTTTTGTTTTGTTTTGTTTTTATTGTCCTAGGATTCTTCTTGCCTGTAGTTCAGTTTGACTCTATTTGAATTTTGCTGCCCTCCTATAGTTAGAAGTTGACCAAAAATTACCAGGAGCAAGAGAGTGAATCTCACTTTTCTCAGTGATTGCTGCAGGAAATATCAGATCTTCATTTAAACTCCTGTTGCTTTCCAGTGTTCTCTAGAATCCTTGCCAAGTATTTCTTATTACTTGTTTCCTTTCCTTTAGATCCTCCAAAAACCAACCCCTGAGCTAAAGCATCAGCTGGCCGCTTTCTCCAAGCGAGTTGCTGGGGCTGTAACAGAGCTCATACAGTCAGCAGAAGCAATGAAAGGTGAGTCAGACACACAGGCCGAGCGGGTGATAAGCTTTTTACACCTGAGATGACTTTTCTTCTTGTTGTTTAAACAAAACAAAAATGTTGTGATGTTCTAGGAGTCTTGGTACCATCCGATTTCACTGTTTTAATTTCTCTGCCAGTGTTCAGTGGTATATGAGTTGCTAACACTGGATCTTCCAGATATTCATGCATTTACACTGAAAGCTTTCACTAAGACTGTTCCTTTATTTGTGCACATGCAGCGAGGCCCAAAGCCATTACAGGCTCCGCAAGCATCTTCTGTATGTGACCCTGCCCGTACCATTACGGGGCGTTTTCATCTCCTGCAGGACTTGTGCTGCATCATCTGCAGAACCTCCTGCATCGTCTGCAGAACCTTCTGCAGCGTTGCTGAACTCCCTCTCCCTTGTCACGTGGTTGTCCCCAGCTCTCAGTAGAGTGTGTGGTCAGTCAGATACTGACTCCTTTAGTAAATATTTTTACGCAGTGATCAGGGCAAACTCTTAGGACCAGAACTCTAACATTCTGCCTTCTAAATGAGACTGTTACATTCTTATAGAATTCCAGATAGGCAGAGAAACACATGTTGAGCTGGCGTTCCAAACGTTCAGCTGCTACTGCTGAAGCACATCTAGTACAAGCTTTACTGGAAAGCTTAATCTGAAGAAGTGTTCATAGCCATGCAAAAGGTGCCTGAGCATTCTAATCTCACAGCTGAGTTTCAGAAAAATATTTTGAATAAAACATTATAATACCCCTTACCCACCCCTCACCAAAGGCTTCAAGTAAATTCATATTTCTGCTCATTCTTTCCAAAGTTAGGCCTGAGGAGTCATTTGTCTGATTCCCTCTGCAGTGGAGGCTGTAGGATTTCCTCAGTTAATTTTTGCTTAAAACAGCACACATTCCTCAGAAAAGAATCCTGACTCATCTCTTTTCAGAAATAGAAATTCATTATTAATCCCTTACATTATTTCTCTCTATGTTTTATAAGACTATTCATTATCATGTGACAGTCGTGTACATGATACTTTTTCCCTGTCAGGTATATTTATTGAATACCCCAGCCTTTTCTGCATTTCTTGTTTTTAAACTTCCATTTTCATTTACTGACAAGCCAAGCACATATCAAAATCTTCTTGTTCTCTGAATGCTTTTCAAAAATCTTTTTATTATGCTTATCTTTGGTTGCAGCATTTATTCATTTTTTGTATTTTTCATTCATGTTTATTAATATCAAATTTCATTTTTTCATGCAAATTAACATGTTTTCTATTTGTTTTAATTATCATTTATAGATACACAAAATTCTTTCTCCCCACTGATGTATCTCATAGATGTTTTCACGTTTGTGAAATGGCTGTGGAACTGTGGAAGTTTGGGTCTCAGTGGTTTTATGCTCTGCTTGTATCAAAAATAGTTTTTTTCCTGATAACCTGCCAAGATTAGGGCTTAACATAGAATTCCTTCATCCTGCACACCCTCTGAGCCGAGACATTTTCTTAGGTAACACTTCAATATTTGATATGGGAAATACAGGGAGACCAGCAGCATGAGCCATCTCACTGCATTCGCAGTTCCATGGCATCAGGTCTCCTGTAGCAGAAACTCTTTTTTAGCTTCTGCAGTGTTTATCTACGAGTCTTCAAGATTATTTCTTTCAGAGTTCAGTGATTCAGAAATGGTTTATGCTACTCTTGATGTAAAATGCAGTATTTGCCTGCCTGATCACCGCTTCTTCATTCTAATTAATATTTTAGCTAATGTTTACTTTGTCTAGTCCACACAGTTTCTCCTTTTCTGTCTCCATCTTGCCCTTGGTTGTTATGAACCAAAGTTTTCTTTCTATTTTCTCCCCCATCTGATTTTATTTTGGGCTGTTACATTGCTTCTCTCAGTCCAGAACAGGAATGCTTTCTGAATCTTGTCCCCCAGAGAATGATGTTTAGAAACTGCAAATAATCAATGCATTAGGAACTTCCGAAACCTGAGGTGACTTTCATCTGAGCACTGATTTTTATGTACA
>NW_010577134.1:301127-366198 GCF_000705375.1 Tinamus guttatus | reverse complement strand
AGCCATGCAGTCTTCAAGCCCTGCCAGCTCCATCTCGAACCACAGACAAAAAGGAGAGCCCAGGACCCGTGCTGCGGGCGACTGCGTTGTCGTGCGACGTGTGCGCTCTGCCCTTCTGTTAGGCTTCCGTACAACGTGCTCAAGGAAGGGCTGACAGAAACCCCCCTGACACACAGAGTGGAGTAATGGCTAGCTCTGTTCCCAGCATGGACAATACCCCCTTTAGAAGCCACTTTGCTTCCACAAGTCCTTAATCAAGTTACTTTCGTAACAGAATATTTTTGCTAAATACTTTTCCTGTTCTGACTTAAATTTTGCTCTCAGTGGATAGGCTACGGCATTCTATGCCATTATGGTACTGAAATGAGCTTTCTGTGTTGTGCACGCTCTGTATGTGACCCTTGGGGCGGTTGCAGAGCTCCCTGTTTGAATGGCAGCTCCCAGTGCCACTGAAGTTCCTGTCTTCCTCTCTGCTCATTCAGGGACGGAGTGGGTGGATCCCGAAGACCCAACAGTCATCGCGGAGACGGAGCTGCTGGGGGCTGCAGCATCAATTGAGGCTGCAGCAAAGAAGTTAGAACAGCTGAAACCACGAGCCAAGCCAAAGGTGAGTGTCCATCTCCATTGACTCTGCTGAAATTAATACATATTGTGAAAGATGCTGGAGCCCTTGCGGTGCCTGGTTGCTTGCTGCTGCCCACTGTGCTGGTACGAATCAAACTCCGTTAAAGCTGTCCTGGGTGGGACTTCACCCTGAGAGACAAGGTTAGAAAAGCTGCTTTCCAGGCAGTGAGTTAGCACAAGAACTGTCCACAAGTAAAGGAAGAAAAGCCAAATGTCATAACTGCCTTTAACAGTTACAGTATCGTTACTGTTGATTATTTATTTTTCTATTTCTGAACACATCTTCCTGATGTGAAAAGTCATTCTCACTTCCTTTAAATCCTTTGATCCTTGCTTTAAATCCTTTTGAAGGCCCTTTGTTCTCATACAGATGTGTGGAACAAAGTGGGAGAAAGCAGCAACAATAGGGAAGGGAAGGGATTATGCAGCATGCAAAAGACATTTAAGATCTTCTAAAATAAACATACAGCTTTTAATTTCTTTTTAGAAGAGTATTTGCCTTGGTATCATATCAGTTACATGGCTTGACTGTTCTTCCTTAATTTTCTTGAAGGAAAATATATTCCTGTTTGCTGTGAATGCAGTGGTATTGCATATTGCCAGATCATTTCAAATGTGTCTCTGAGTATGTAATATAAAATGAGGCCAGCTATTTTCAGGAGCGGTGCCAAGGGAACATGTGACACTGCTGTTGCCTATGAGGATATGTATAGTACACAGGACGGGGTCTCACAGAACTGCTACTTGTGGCGCAGTGTGGGATAACAGGCAGGTTTTTAGAAGAAACTTCTATGTCACCTGCAATTCTGTTTCTTCAAACTAAAACTCATGTTGTAGCTTTGTAGCTGACTTCAGGAAAGGTTTGTGTGTCTGCACACATTCTTAAGCTGCTTTGTAGATGCAAAGTTAATTTCCAAGTAAAGTAAATGAAACATGTTTTAAAAAAGCAGGGCCTCAAAATCATTCCATGTGGGATTGTTGCTTTCAGTGCCGAGGTGATATTCTGTCATTTGGGAACATCAGATGAAATAGCTCTTGGTAGGCTCTCTCTTTCTGAGGACATTTTTTTCCCCTTTTGGTGATGGGAATGAGTTAGCTCATGAAAAAGAAATGCTTTGTTCCGCATTTTTTTTTAACAAGTACATCCATTTTTTATAAAGAAAAATGGTCCTTTTAATGAGGTTACGCAGAGCAGAGGATACAGGCTTAGTGTGAAGGGAAGGGTCCTCCATCACCTTTTCTATACAATCCCTGCACAATAACATATGAGAGTTGCCAGGTAACCATGAAACAATTTTCCTTGTAACATCTAAGCCTCTCCCGGGCCATTGTAATTTTTCAGTGAATACAGATCCCACACCTGCTCCTCATTTACCATGTTAATTTGAGTATTCAGTCTGCCTGTAATTTATTGGTCCATTTATTTGCCACTTTCTAAAAGGCAAATTCATATCCATTTGTTTAATGCAGGAATTAAACAATGCTTACATCCTCCTTTGGATGTTAAATCCCTGCCACAATATGGACTGTGATATGCATGAAATGTACCATGTAGATGGAACACAGCAGTTTCAAATACCAGTTTTTCTACTGACGTTGTAGTGTAGGCAGGACCAGTGCTACCCCCTGCTCTTCCACCGTCCTCCCAGAGCAGCATCCTCAGCTTTGAAGAGGCTCTTTCATTCCTGCGCTCATGTCTTTCACGACATTTGTGACGTTGTGGTGCAAATGTCTAAGCTGACAGCTGGATGGATGCAATTGATTTTCTTATGCTCAACCTACAAAATGCAGCAATCATAACTATCTTCTACACTACAATAAACTGCTAGCCTGACTAGTCTCCTGTTGGTGGTGACAATAATCACTGTTAAGTGAACTTATAGGGAAGTCCTTAGTAGTTAATTTTAGAATAGTCTACCTGCAGGAAGCCCATCATCTGCCCATGCTTTAGTTGATGATTTGGTTATTTTTGGGTGAGCTTCCATTTTGGGGAAAGGTGAATAGGACTGATTGGGTTTAGACTTGAAATTTTTAAACATTGAGTCTATATGTCTAAAATTAAGACATAGTAAGTCTAGTAATGTAAAAAAAAAAAAACAACAACAGTTGAAGGGGGAGGCTCATTTGTGATTGAGTTCCACTGTCTTGATTTCTTTTTGATACTTCTGGATTTTTTTTTCCCCTTCCCCACCTCTTTCCCATTTTTGAACCAAACATTCCTTCTTACTGTCTTAGGTTGCAAATAGTAGAGTGAGCTCTCCTCACTTTCAGCAGCTGAGAGCCGTCACCTCCAGACAGATTTGGTCACAGGTGCCCGTGCTTTACTGCATGGTGCACATTGTGTTTGCATTAGTTCATGGTAGTCTGGCTGCAGAGCACACAGATCTTTTCCGCTGTTCATAGCTTTGGTTCTTTCCTAAATGACTTTGCTTCTAAATGACAACCCCATGGTGGCCTGTTAATGCCTGTCTGTCTTGTGAGCTTATATCTTGCAAGAACTTTGAGGACTCTCCCTAGTGGCTGCTGTTAATCCTACACGTAACAACTGCTCAGTGTTCAAGGTGGGAGATGATCCATGAAGCAGTGAGAACTTTATTGTTCATTAAGCAAGTTCTGTCTGTCACGCTTCCTTTAAACAGTTATATGTATTTTGAGCATGGAATATTTATTTCTTTTCCATTTTTAGTGGGTTGAATGTCCTGCAATGGGGCCACATGTTGCCTTTTTTCTGGACTTCTAAATATGCTATTGGCTATAAAATAACCCCCAAAACTTGATAACTTTTTGAAGAAGAAAAAAATATTTTGTCTAATTAAGCTACAACTTGATTAATACTGGGGGAAAAAATCCTTGACAAAAAACGGTACTGTAGGTGAGGTACAAGACCAGAGAGCACTGCTGTATTTTACCCTGTTCTGTTGGTACCTTCTTCATGCTTCTGTGCAGGCTTATGCCTCCAAAAACAAGGATCTTGAGTAGTCAATAACAGTAGCCTGCTGTTGGCTTTCAGCAGCTTGTCCTTTTTTTCCCAAGATGAATCAAACCTGGATGCCTTTTCTGCAGGACTCTGTGTGATATGTTTGATATATTAGGTTGTTATTTAATCCAACTATATATCAAACATATTCCTACAGTGTCCTGCCCTGTCTCCGGGGGTTTATAACGTAGTATAAGGCCATCTGAAGGAGTGCACTCGCTCACAAGCAGGTTTAGAAGACTTCCTGCAGACTCTTGTTCTAATCTGATTTTAAATACATACATGAAGTGCTCCTTTAAGTAGAGTTGCTCTTGGCAAGATCTCTAAGTTACGTAGGGCCTTTTATGATAGAGAGAGGCAGTCATGCCAAAAACTGACTTTCATTGAAATGGTTATTGTGTTTTCCATGGCTCAGTGCAGTAACTTATCTTGTTGGGTTTTTCTTTGTGAAATAGAATCTGAGAGCTGCTTCAAAAGAAAAAATAAAAATAAAAAAGGTTTGTCCTTTGTAATAACCTGTAATGTTTAGCAGTGGCTTTGGGTGTTGTTTGTTCCAGCTGACCCTGACTTTACCTGTGCAACCTCTGATCGTGGAGGTTGTGTAGGAAAGTGCTTACATTTAAGAAAGTAGAAAAACATCTGAAATTATATTATTAAACGGTGCAATCAATATTTTGAGGAAATTTTATACTTGAGATTTTGTAGTTAGTCTAATAATTTTAGTTTATCCATTCTGGTGAGCTTTTTTCCAATCCATTTATACCCGCGCACAGTCAATAACTTATTAGTTGAAGCTTGTGGGAAAGACAAGCTTCACTGTGACTCCTTGGGAAGGGAGTTAATTGCTTGTCTCACTGATCCAGTTGTTTTAAATTAACTTAAGTTGCCCTCTCAGGGTATTAAAATCTTAGAAGGTGAATTTGTCACATATCATTTCATTGCTCCTGACTTTATGTTCGGGCAAACTGTTACCGGCGATGTGTTGGGAGAGCCCTGGCGATGAGCGTGAACCCGAGACAATTCATGATGTGGTTGTCAGCGATGGGCATGAGGGGACGAGCACGTCTCTTGTTGGGCCTTGTACTCTGCTCAGCCCTGGGCTGTGGCACGTCCTTATTGCTGAGGAGAGCTCGGAGGTGGTGCAGGTGGGCAGGCATCTCCACGGTGCTGCCCAAGCACCGTTTCGGCATGGCCCACCGGCCCTAGCATGTCATTATTCCCTCAGCAGTCCCAGTTATGCCAAGGAAAGATGAGATGAGCAAGGATTTGTCAGAGAGTTTGGCACAACTTTCACAGTTCAAATGTGGCTTGTTTAAAAGTAAATTCTTCACAGAGGGGATCTGTTGTCAATAAAAACCTTTAGTTTAGGGAGTTTTGTCTTTTTTTTTTTTTTTCCCCCCTCCATGAATGAAGTCAGTCAGAAGATAACAGTAAATACAACATTTGGAAGTTTTGAAAACCTAGGGTGTGATTTATCTCCTCCCTCCTCCTGCCTCCTGTAGTGCAATATAAATGGAAAGAAATAAATTCTGTACAGCCAAGGAAAAGTGTTATCTAGTGAGATACTAACGTTTATCCATTTTCCAGCCAAGCTTTAGCTGCTGCTCCAGGACGGCAGTAATTTAGCCACTCAGTGAGAGCATTCTCAGTAACACACATTTGATTCCCTTGTACTCCTTTTCAGACTTGTTGTATTTGCTTAGCGCTCGCCTGCAATATTTAGTTCACTTACTGTGAGAGTTTAAATGGCTCTTTTTCTCAGCTGAAAAACACTTGGGCGCAAATGCAACTGTCTAACAGATTAGAATGTGGCCATGGGCGTTTTATTAAACTTTATGAACAAATAGCTCCTTTAAAAAATAATTAGATACCGAATTGCTTACTCCTCTAAGTTTCGAATTTCTGGCAACACTGGCTCTTGAAGAATATGCAAAATATATTTTATCATAGTGAACAATTATAATGCATAACAATTTCAATGAAAATTATATAAATTCTTGAAATCAGAAGCCTTGGACAAAAGGAAGATGGCAGTAATGGTCTGTTAAGGTAAAATATCATCAAAAATATTACTCAGTGATGGCCAGTTTAAGTCATTAGTCTACTTGAACCATATTCACTAGTGCCTGTTTCAATAATGGAAAGAAATCTGGAGGAAACTGATTTCCCTCTAGTCAGTTTGGTTTCTTTGGTGGTTTTGTGATACCATGATTGAAGTAAGAGTTCTAAAAATTAAAGTTCTCTAAAGAGTTCTATAAATTTAGTATTTTCCTCAAAATTCACGTGGCTCCTGTCCCTATAGTTATTTGGTACAAGAATGCTGAGCTTGTATAAGTTGAAAGAAACCTCTATTTCAAAACTCCAACCTCTTACAAGGTGTTTTGTTGTGCTGTTGTACCCACTGGTCATACTGTATTGGATTCTGTGAGGCTTATGATTTGATCACAGTCAAAATAAGTTATTTGGCTTGTTTTGTATGAAAAAGAATCCTAACTATTTCTCTGTGTCTATTCCACTAGTTATTCAGAGACTAGTAATCATGCTTAGGTGGATAAGAGCTTTCTGTATGTGTTTAAAATATTAGAAAGCCAGGGAAGAATTTTGTTTTTAATGGAGCAATCCATTTGCCTTTTAACTAGAAATAAAGCTCATTAGGAGCAGCTGATCTCTGTATTGGCACGTGCTTGGTGAAACTTGTGTTTAGAGAACTGAAGGGATCCAGACAGACCTTTGGAACTCGCTATCTCCAAGAGGACTGAGCTGGACTGCTTCCCAATACTGCTCTCTGAAATGATGGCTCATTCCAAAACTCTGAACTGTGCACTTGCTTGGTACCCATGTTACATTCCTTAGTACAGGTGAATGGGAAAATACACATCATTCATTTTTTAATGTTTTGTATATTTTTAAGTACTTATAAGGTATACATACTAAATTTAACAGTCCTGGAAGACAGTATTTTAGCACTGCAAATGTAGCTTTGGATAAATGTACTGATTTCTTTTCAGACTTGCACTTTTCTGAATGTAGTTCTGAAAGTGGAAGTCACGTATCAGCAAGTTAAAGGCTTTTTGAGGCATCTTCTGTCTGATACTCCATTTTACATGTGATCAGCCATAACAGCTACTTAATAAATATTAACTCCACTTAGGTTGACTCACAGATTAGACCACAGGAAACTCCTTTGTAGAAAATGATATTTTAGCTCCTTTGTAATCTCCTTTAGTGTTTCAGAATCTTGCCTCAGCTTGCATAATGTCTCAGATCTTGAACATGAAACCACACTGATGAATGAAATCACTTTCCAATGAATAATGTGTGATGTCCTTTTTTGGTTATAGCAAGCAGATGAGACTCTGGATTTTGAAGAACAGATCCTGGAAGCAGCTAAATCCATTGCAGCTGCTACCAGTGCCCTGGTGAAGTCGGCTTCAGCAGCCCAGAGAGAACTGGTGGCCCAGGGAAAGGTGGGTGAACACAGCAAGTAACAATAATGGAGGGAAGAATATCAAAATTGGTAACAGTAGGAAAGGAGCTTGGGAATGACTAAACCATAAATTTTGCCATTACTTGACAGTTTACATGACCTTAGGCCTCTGTACATTTCATTTAAACTTAGCACATACAGTCAAGTATTTGGCTTTTCAGATGATTTTATTGTTTTTTTTTTGCAGGGGAGGAAGGGGTCTTGGTAGTTTAGGGGACATTTTTGGTTTGATGTGCTGGAGTATTTTTGTTGGGTTATTTTGTCTTGTTTTTACAATAGCTTTATATTCTGGGAAGGGCTGTGATTCAAGCTGATAATGAATTTTCCCACAGGACAGTTTGAGTAAACTCATGTCAGAGTAAATAATACCACTCTAACCAGAATAGCAAAGAGCATGGTTAATTGTCAGTGTTTTGTTGTCTGATACAATGGGGACAGGCCTGCATGCAAACTAGGTACTTTTAAGTGGACAGGCTCCTAAATATATTTGGAACTCACTAAGCAGTGCTTCTAACATGTGTCTTTTTCCTTTTGGTCTTGTCAGGATTCAGATCTTTGTATTTCACATCCCTCAGTGCTTCCCTCCCCACTCCTTTCCACCCGGTTAGTATAAATCTGAACCTCAACCAGCTACGTTGCCCGTGAGAGCAGTTTGTTACAGGACCACAGCTGTGTAGTTTTGTTCTCTAATTCCATCTGAACCTGTATTCTGAGCAGGCTGCATCACGGACTCTGTCACGGAGGACTTGCCTGCCCTGTTCACCTAGGATTCCTGGGGCTTGTGCTTTATTTGAGCACGAACACAAAGCAGTTGTTTTACAACAGCGTTAACGTAACTGACTGACAAGACCAACCATAAGCTGTAACCATAGAATTTCTTAATAACACGTAATGCACAATACATAATAATGAGCTGTTGAAGTGTGGCTATGGAAACAGTCAACAAAATGGCAATTTTGACCGACCTTACTGCTTCAGCTCAATTACTGTGCTGGCTACTTTTGTTTGATAAGACCTGTTCTTACTTTGTTGTATTATGATGTGTAGCTTTCTTTTCATTTTTCAACACCCACCGCCAATATAATTATGCAGTATATCCTGATATGAGCCCTTGGTATCGTTTTTAGCTTCTTGGGAGTGTTCCCTTTGATACATTTTTGTGTCATTCACTAACAGCACTTGCATCCTGTAAAAACCACTTCAATCCCTCTGCTAAAGGAAAACTGTAACTTGCCTGCCCATCAGAAGTGTATCGATCAAATATAATGCCTACTATAATTAGTACATTTGTTCAACCTGCTTTACTGAATTTGGGTGTTTTGCTGTATCTTTCACTCTTGTATAGTAACCAGGAGTTTTTGCAGCAAAGGGTTTTCTGTGTGGAAAAATCAGTTGCTTTCCTCAAATACCGAAGTGGACACAGACTGTAGGTGGCTCTCCTGTGGAGCTTTCTGTTTTGTACTTTGCCACAATGCCAGAAATTGGAAGCAGTTCAGGAATGATGCAAACCAGAACATGTTGGTAGATGGAAATAAATTATTTTTAAGGCCAAGAGAAAAAGAACTACTGATTCAGCTGTTGCTTAGACTGAAACTCGAGGTGCAGCAATCTCAGATCCCTAAATGTGCTCCACGAGTGGGACGGTTCAATCAGTGGTGTAGGTTGGGCACCACTTGAACAGGCAGATGAGCGATGGAAGCACACTCAGTTTAACAACAAAAGCCTGTTATTGGGGAGGAAAAGCTTTTGTGGATGCTCATTCACTTAGCAGAGCAGTCGGAAACCTTGGGGTAGCACAAATATATGTATTAAAGCCTGAGAGCCTCTGACTGTGCTTGCAAGGACAAATCACCATTCATTTTTCAGATGATTTTGTGCTCCTGGGAGGTCAGTCTCTGTGTGCTGTGGGCAGGCTCAGGAGTCTGTCTTTTTACGCAGATTTCTGTTTGTCTAGTACCTAGAGAAAGCAACTGTGTTTTCTGTTTCACTGTAAGCCAGCTCCAAATTGTTTTTTCAGGTTGGAGCAATCCCTGCAAATGCAGCTGATGATGGACAGTGGTCTCAGGGACTTATTTCTGCTGTGAGTAACTTCTTTCATGTTCATCTTAAAAATAGCAGAGAAACCAGCACCTTCCTTGAAGTGAGAATCCAGTGTGAATTTACAGTGACGTTTTTTAACCAACTCTTAGGCCAGAATGGTGGCGGCTGCAACCAGCAACCTCTGCGAAGCAGCTAATGCCTCAGTACAAGGCCACGCCAGCGAGGAGAAGCTCATCTCATCGGCCAAGCAAGTTGCTGCTTCTACAGCACAGTTGCTTGTGGCTTGCAAAGTGAAGGCTGACCATGACTCTGAAGCCATGAGGAGGCTACAGGTACCCGTGTTCTTAATCCCTGAAAAGCCGTGGTGACTCCAGACAGGCTTTGTGAGACTCGGGAGGCCTTTCATTCACTAAGGATGAAGTGATTGTGTGTTTATCAGTATTCAGCAGCAGCTAAAGGTTGCCTCACTTTGCTTGTTTTATTCTTTGATTTAATAATTAATAAAAGACACAGGAAGTTAGAAACGTTGGCTGGCATGCACCTCGTTCTGACCTAGGTGCAACACTGAGATTAATACCAAGGATCAGTCACAGGAGCACACAAGCTGATGCAATACTGCAGTGTGTGATATTAATGACAAATTGGAGTTGTGCATGTTATCAGAAGGAACGCAGAGGTTTTCTTTTTGCTTTAGCGGTTTCGTTTCTTATGTTTTTCTAGTCACTTATAGCAAGTGAGTGCAGCTGGTTTCCACACAGTGGTTCTTCAGGGCCCAGCCTGGCCATGAGCCTGCGGGCAGCTAAGCAGCCTGCCCTGGGCTGCGCACCGGTCCCTGTGCGGCTGCCTGCGGCTCTGTGCGTGTTCAGCCCCACTTGCCGAGGGCCTCGCGGGGCTGCAGGCGCTGCCCCTGCGTTTCTGGGGGTCGGGAGACAGCCAGTCTAGGCAGCGCACTTCCAAAATAGGAGCATGATTGGCAGACCAAAAAAGCAGGTTGGCAGCATCTCAGCAGAAGCAGATGCACCACCTCAACTCAAGTCTGACAAACTTTTTTTTAATGAAACTGGCCTTTTGCTTTGAGCTAGTTTGGAGCGTTACAGAATTAACAGAGCATTGCCCAAGGTGAGTGTTGTCCCCTGGAGTCCTGTTCAAAGGGACTGGTTTTCAAAACGTCTGCGGCCTCTCCTGGCTGCAGCCTGCCGCGTGCAAACTGTTTCAGCTCCTTTCCATACCAATAGCATGATGCGTCTTGGAGACAGAAACTTCCCACTTTTCCACAGACACTACTAGTGGACCTCCATAAGACAACAGGTGTATGGATAGGTAGCATCAATGCCAATGGAAATACATAAGGCTGAGTATTTGAGCAAGCAGAAGTGAAATCACTTTTTTCAAAATATAACAGCAGTTTAAATATTTAAGAGGAAAACATAAATGTACACATGGCTGGATGAAAAATCTATTTTTATAGAAAACAGTGTGATGTCAATGTTATCCCTGGGATTTAGTGCTTGATAATGGATTTGTGTAGGTCAGGTTTCTCACGGGCCTGGGGGGAGGGTATCAGGAACTGATAGCTCTGACTGTAATACAACCCACGCTTCCGTACCCAAATGCCAAGATAGGGCTGGAGGAATTTTAAGTGTATAACAAGAATTAGAAACAGGAAGTTCAGGGTGCTTGGTCACTGTAGACAAATATTAAAAAGACATGGAGTATGAAAAGTTGGGAAGGCTGAAGGAGACAAGCCCAAAAGCTCTAAAAAGGCAGATGTTGTTTCAACATTGTGCAAGCCCAAGCATTGAATTTGGGAAAAAAAACTTTGAAAGTGAACTTTGCCACTTGACAAGGCTTTGTGTTCATCTCGGAATGAACAGTGAAACTGATGTTTGCCACATTTTTTATTGGTGGACCTGCCAAATCTACTGTGGCTTTTCAGCAGGCTCTGCCACCAGCACAAAGGTTTTCATGTAGCCTTAATCAACAGGCTAGGTACAGGAGGTTGGGCTTATTGGTTTTCCCCTTCTTCCCCCTACAATCAGAAGCTCCAAGAAGTCCTTTGAGCTGCATTTCCCATGAGTGCTGATTTGTTCTAGAGTCTGTTTAACTTTAAAGCCCAAAATTTAACAAAATAAATGGAAATATTTCCTTTCTTTTTGGATCATGTCCAGACTGAGCAAAGCAAATTTTAAGTGACTGTTCACTTGGGTCATTTGCATCATTTTTTTAATGAAAGAAGATATTAATCATGGCTATTATGTACATGGTGAACTTCCACTGATAAAACTTGCATATCAGGATTGTGCAGAACATAACTTGGGATTTTGTCCAGGGTTTTATTTTAAACCCCGGCAGGGGGAGGGGAGAGAAAAGTCCTAATTCTAGCTTCTTCGATAGCAATTTTGTGTTCCTTTCTGCAGCATTGATTTTGAAAGATAAATTTGCTTCTCACTGGAGAAGGAAGAAAAAGGAGGGGAAAAAAAATCCAAATCTTTCCTATGGAGTCAAGCAAAGGCAGAAAAGTTTTGATGCCCTGAGGAACTGATGTTAGAAATATGCATTGTTGTCATTAAATTCCTTCTTTTTTCCCAAGGCTGCAGGAAATGCTGTCAAGCGAGCATCAGACAATCTTGTCAGGGCAGCGCAGAAAGCAGCATTTGGGAAAGCAGAGGACGATGACGTTGTGGTCAAAACCAAGTTTGTGGGTGGCATTGCTCAGGTTGGTACCTACACTAAGCGCTAAAGCAGGGAAAAGCTGCGTTGCGGAGGTGTAGCCCAGCGTGCAATGAAATGAAGAATGGATAAAGCTAGGTGGAAATCAGTAGTTTATCACTTGATGCCTTGCTGTTCAGTAATCACACTTAACTAAAATGTTACATACTTTTTTTGAACAAGTTTTTTCAAATATTTCCATACATATTTTAAGTATACTTAAATATTAGTGGAATACTAATTTTGTATGTTTAAAGTTAAAGAATAAGAAAGTGGGTGATAGGAGAATTGCTAGCATTTCATTAGCGTTTTAATAAATATGAACAGGGGGAGGAACAACAAAAAAGAACTAAAGCTATTAAATGATACCAACCTCTGGATTGCCTGTTCTAAGTGAAGAATAGCACATACTGTGGTCGCCGAGGAACAGCATGTGCTGTGGTCACCATTTAAAAGATCCTGATGTTTATCATTTCTGTGTGCCTGCAGTGCTGCTGTTCCTAGATGTAGGACAGTGTTGTGGATACTCGCAGCAAGGAGTGTTCGGATTTACTGTGTTAAGGCATAGTGCTCATCCTATTTCTGCTCGCCCAGACTGAAAGGGGGAGCACTGTGCTATGAAATCCATCGTGGATGTATGGCAAAACTGCTCACGGATAATTTTTTTTTCCCCTGAAAGATACATGTGGGAATATGATACTGTTCTTCATAGTGCAGTCATGGAGAGAACCAGCCTGAATTAGAAAAAAAAAAGAGCAATTCTTGCTGAAGTTGTTGATACTTAGTACTTTTCTGGAGAAAGTTTGGTGTCTTGCTGTGGCTGCTGTGATGGAGGAGAAAGAATGTTTTACAAAGTGTTGCTTGCCATCATAGTTCATGCTTCTTTCTTCTCCTAGATCATCGCAGCCCAGGAAGAAATGCTGAAGAAAGAGAGAGAGCTGGAAGAAGCAAGGAAAAAACTGGCTCAGATCCGCCAACAGCAATACAAATTTCTTCCCACAGAGCTGAGAGAAGATGAGGGTTAACCTGCTGAGATTATTTTTCCTTTTTCCTTTTTATTTTTTTTCTCTCTTTTAAAGAAATAAGCTAAAGGGGGACAGTACAGTGAGAACTGCTCTGACAACATTCTGGTCTGCCAAGCACTTACCTGAATAAACTGCCTGCCGTAGCTTTGGGTGAGCAGAGGGCAATAAACACTTGTTCTTTCTCATCTCGTCAGCTGAGGTGCATGATGATCAATTAATGGTATAGTGCTAAGTTCATCATTCCTGTTCCTTCCCTGACTGCTATCTCAGGAGAGAATGCTTCACTTTTTACAAAAGGTTCTAAATCAGTGTTATTGTCATTTACCTGAAGCTTGAGGTATTCATCGTTCCTTGACTTGTTATAAGACATTTGTAATATTAGTAGAAAAAGTCAGGAAATAATACATGTGATAAATATCTCATGAGCTGGTGGCTCTCCCCCCACCCCACCCTTGTAATAAGACCAAGCCTGAGATGGATGCACGTCTGAGTGGAGAAACACGAGTGTCAGTTTGAAGTTGCCTGTCCTCTTTCAGTATTAGATAGCTGGTTCATCCCAAAACTGGAGGAACTGTCTGTACCTGTTTGCACTAGTATTATTAGTCCTTACCTGATACCAACAAGCTTCTGCTTGTACAGTATTTAGGGTCACAAAATGTGGCAATATCCATTTTTTAAGAGCTCAGAAAATAGAGAGATGGAAGCTTTGTCACTGCCTCAGTAATAGCAGGTTCATGAAGGAAAATGCTGTTTCAATTATATACCTCTAATGTGTGACTACTCTTACAGTATTATACACACGTACACATGCTCTGACATTGGACTGAATAGTTTGTGTTTTGTTTTGCTTTGTTTTTTAGTTGAGATTAGCTGGTTTGTACTGTGGGATTTCTGTTAGAATGTATGCTAAGTGAAAAAGGGAAATTCCCAGTAAAGCAGCAGACTATCACAACTCATTATTCTTTTAATTTCAGCATTTTGTTTTAAAACCTGTGCTTATTGTAGGAGAAACGGAAGTGATTTACACTTTCCTGTAATTGAGTATCTGGATATTTGGAAACTTGTTTTCATGGTTAGCATTGATGGAAATAACACTCACCAAGGAATTGTAGAGAAGGAGCAACTGCAATCTGAGCAGCAGTCTCTGGCCAGCTGCGGAAAGGTACTGGACGTTCTCAATATCTCTGTTGTGGCCTAAACAACAGCAACATGGGTAGAATCAGTAACACATATCTCCTTGTCAAAGTAAAAATCCAAAGCACAGAAAAACTAGCAAAAGTTTTACTTTTTGCTTGGCTGCATAAACACATTTGCTAACAATAATCCCCAACATTCTTCCATCTTGACTCAAGCCCTCTGAAACAGTAAGTCAAGTCTATTTAGGCCAAAGGATGTTGCCACTCCAGTCTTTTCGAAGGCTGTACTGTCATTTAGATGCCTGCCAAGTACATCCAGCTGAGCCTCTTATGTTATATGCATACCCATGTAGTTGTCACTGTTGCAGAAATATTTGTCTTGTAGACTCAAAAGTAATCCTCTAGTGCTAGGTTTAGCAGTTTAGATAGTGATAATTCCTCATTTAAGCTACATGCATGAAATATAATTATCAGATATTTTGTCACACTAGTGTTAAATATATAGCAAACATGAATAGAGAATTAATGAATATTAAAGTGTACAAAGTTGTTTTTGGTTTTTTTGTTTTGTTTTTGTTATTTTTGTTAATGTCTTCTCTGGTACAGAAATATTGTAGACTCAGTAGACTTGATGAAGAAACACATTGCTGAGAGGAAGAAATAAGCAAATCCCCAGCTGAATTGCAGGTGTCGCCGTGCTGCGGTGCGTCAGCTCGCGTGCCGACTGCTGCCGGGCGTTCGAGTTCTGTAGCTTCCATTTCAGCACAATTGATTTATTTTCCTCCATTCATCCTCTACACAATGCATTCAGTGAGCAGTGTCACAGAAACTCTGTTAAGAATTTCTATACCAAAAAAATCCTTCTTGTAAACTTTGAGGTAGAAGGCCAAGTCATTTTTTCTTTTTGTAAGACCTAAGAAAAAGACAGCTCTTACATTATGGATTTTCTGCTGCTTTTGCCTTGCTGATGTGTCAAGCTTTATAGTTTATGGCTCTTTATCTTGTTTTTCTCTTGTTTACCTGGATAGCCTCACATTCCCATCTCTCTTTTTGGAATGATCATTAAAACAGCTTTGTTCATGTTTCCCTTTCAAGCATTGTTTAACCTTTTTTTTTTTTTTTTTTTTTTGGAGTCTCATTTAAAGCATGAAGAAAGATGATGCTGTCCTTAATACCAAGCCAGTGTTTTATTGGAGGCATAATAATGTAATATATTTTAATCAGGAATTGGCATTGGTCATGAGTGAGGATGGTATGTGCCAGTTTGTAAGAAGCCAAAAGCCTGGTCAAGTGCAGAAACTGTATAGCTAGAAAAGTTTATCAGTGTTGAAGGGGAGAGTATGTTCAAGTCGTATTCCAGATAAGGTTGTCTGGGAAGTCCATTTCAGTACAATGAGCTTGAGGTCTCTTGATTTCTGATTTACTGCACCATCGTATTTGGCAAAAAGTGTTATTTTTTTCCTTAGCTACCAGCTGTTCCACAGAGGAACCACAGTCAAGATGAGCAGTTGAGCTGAACAATTGAAGTATTTTTTTACTGTGAATTTTGGGTCTTGATTTGGGAAGCATTTAGAGGTTATAAACTCATCTAAAGACTTTCTATTTTGGTTTATTCTTGCTGTTACAATTTTCAGTACCACTGAAGTCCACGTGTGCACATCTGTGGAGTGTGGGACTCGTCCATGCTTGGATTAGGCATGGAGGCTGGCAGCACGTTGGGGTAAGGGCTGGAGGCTGCCTAAAAGGAGGGCAGATGTTTGCTTTGTTCTGTTAACTCGTGAAATGATAACCAAGCACTGTTGTATCTCACCCTTCTTCATGTGGAATTCACTTTAAGAAATTGTATGCAAATTAAAAGCAAAATGCCTCAAAGTTGTCTGCGTACAAATAATCTAGTGTTATTTTACCCAAATGTCTGGATAATAATTTGAATGGAACATCTTATTGTATTTCTTAGCTTCTCTTTTCATACATCAGAAACCTCAAAGCAAGACAAGTTATGAAAAAGAATTTGAAGGTTGGGCTTCTGTTTCATCTGCTCCTTTCTCTTTGATTTTTTGCATCTTCATCATTTAATTCCTAATGAAGGGATGAATAAATATTCAAGAAACCTCATCACCTAAGTAGTCATAAGTAGACCTTTTTTTTTTTTTTTTAAACAGGCTAAACTTGTAAAAGATCCACCCCAGGGAGTATTGCATGTGCCATAACTAATTTATACTCCCCAAAATTTGTTTTTATTGTATGATTTTGCATAATTTTGTGCCTTTATGAAAGTTCTGTCCTCATGCAATTGCATCATGATTAACTAGAGGGGAGTTATTGCCCATAGTTGACAGATCTCAGTACTTGCAGGGGTATAAATTAAACACGTGCAGTTGTCATGTTAGGTCAGGGGCCGCGTGTGCCGTGTCTCACTGCCATGACCAGCCATGGGCAGGAGGAGGAGCAGGTTGGAGCTGCAGCCTGAGCAGCACTCGTTGGTACTTGCTCATCTGAAGCCTGGCTGCGCACTCTGCCAGCTGCTTCCTACCAGGCCAGGCCCCGGAATCTGATATTCCCTACCTGGAGCCAACAGAGTCCCCGTAGTGTCAGACTCTCCTGCTGCAGCTTGTGGATGCTGCTAACCGCTGCGTAGGGCAGGTGCTGCTGAGGGGTGCTGGACTGCAGAGTTTGCACCCAACAACACGAACCATTCTGCCTACAGATTTTCTTCTCTCATTTGTTGAGGTAAAAGTAGTTGCCATTATGTCACTTATTTAAAGTAAAGCACGAGAGACTTCTGTTTTATCTCCAATTAATGAATTTTGTTGCAGTGGAAGAACCTTGTGTTCGAGGCAGTTTCGTCATCACAAGCTGGAGTGAACTCCCACCATTGCGTCTTCCCATTGAAGCTTTAACCCAAAGCAAAGGCACAAAGGGGCCTAATGACGATACTGATATGTAGTGCTGCTCTGACCAGAAAAATAGGTGTTTTTTGTGTTTACCAACAATAATCTCTTGAAGGAATTCCTTTTTTTTTTGGTATTTGTGCCTTGTGTTGTAGGGTTGTCAGGAAATGGATCATTTTGCTACTTAGGCCAAATATGGCAGAAGTTGTTTGTCTGCAAGGCAGGGAAAAATGCAGAATTTCCAAGTGAAAGAGGAGACCATTCAGGTTGAAGCTCTGCTTGTTACCTGGTGTATTATGCCTTAAAAGTAAGTGTATGTTACCTACATGTAAGTAGTATGCAAAAGATGGAAACATGAGTGATTTGAGCATGTTAGATGCTTTGGGTTGTTCTGTTGCTTTTCATTTGGGATGTTCCGGGGGGAAGGTTGGTTGCTTCGCTTTTATGTACGCTCTGGTCTGCACTGCAGTACAGCTCCCTGTGTGCACGCACAGTGTCCTTGGGGTGGGCCTGCCCCAGCGGCGTGTGTCACCTTGCTGGTGATGTGGGAGCTTTCCACCACGTGTTCCCCATGTAGGAACAAGGCTGAAGAAGTTCCTCTCCCAGGTTTGGTTAGATCAATATTTAACAGTGAGGATATGGAAGCATTAGTTGCTTTAGACTAAATTATTTAAAATATATATTTAAAATACTGAATATTTAGCACACTAAATATTTAGTACACAATAAATCCATGTGTGTACTGACTTGTACCATTTCTAGCTTGACAATAAATACATTGCATTTTATTATGAATGTGCTGTCAACTAATAGTTTTACCAGCCCTGCTCCTGGAACTGAAAAGGTATTTATTCCTTAATTCAGGAATAAATGCTGTAGCACATACGTGTATTATTTAAAGACAAACAAACAAAAAGTCCTTCATGTGCTCTCACAGCAGTACAGTTATTCAACTTGACCTGAATGGGATTTAGCGCATGGCTAAGTGGATGCAAAATTAGGGATTTTCAGGCCCTTAGAGATAACGAGTCCTCCTCTGCTTTGCTGTCTGGAACTGCTTAAAAGCACCTGCTCCAGGATCCCTGTCGCAAGATCACCACAGGTAAGAAGAGAGCACTTTTCACCTGTAGTTTATGAAGCACTACAGGTGGGTCTCACTTTATGGATGGTGAAACTGCGATGCAGGAAGGGAGCCGGTTTGTTCAAGGCCCCTGAGAAGGCTGCAGTGAACTTAATAGCTAATAAAGTTGCTATGGTCCAGGAACTAAACAGAGCACCAGTAGTAGTAACCCTGTCCAGGAAAGAGTTAATATTTATATTCCTATTTAGTTCACTAAGTAGTTTGGGTTTTTAAGGGGGTGGGGGGTGGAATTAATATTTCTGTACTCAGTTCCACAGAAATCAAATGCATTCTTTCCCTGTAACTATATAGCAGAGGGACTTAAACAGCGATTGTGATTAGCGCCAAGAACAACCCTGTCTTTCACTGCCAATGCTTTAGACAAACATCCTGTCTTCTGGAGCTGAATTTAATCTGCAAGAATCTGTGCTCAGTGCCTTGGCTTCACTTCATGTTTTAACCACTTCTGCTAAGGCACCAAACTCCCTTCCAACTTCTACTTATCTCTGCAGTTTTTTTCTGACTTTTTCTATGTGAGAAGTGGTTGCTTTAATAGTTTGGACTTATTAAAAGAGGTCTCTTTAGTAAAGTGGCCTGCAAAATATGATGAAAATGCAGAGGCACTGAGGCCTCCAGCCTGGCCACTTAGCCACAGAACCAGTTCTGAAGTTTACTGACAAATGCCTTTAGTCATCGGCAGCTATGTGAGACTTGGACGTTAGCACCACCACATTCATGATTGCTGTGTCTGTCTGCAATTACTTATTCTTTGCCTTCAGCTATATAAGGTCGAGCATTTTGTCTCTTCCAAGTACCCATCTTTTGTTTGCATTTTTTAACAGCAAGAGAATCGAGGTGACACTATATTTTAAAAATGTTAGGACAGTTTCTCTAGATTTAGTCTGAGGTTTTAGTTCTTTTTCTGTGCAGATTGTGAGCTGTGTCTAAATAAGTGGCATATATGGCAAAAGTGGTGTGAAATGTTTAGTCCCTCAAGCACATGCTAAATGCATATACGTGTCATAACATTGCTTGTTTTATAGCAGGGGGAAATACATTGCTTTCCTAACAGTTTAAAGATGACCGGATTTGAAATCCAGCAAGCTCAAGCAAGGCAGTTATTGTGGGAATATTTGGCTTAGGACCTAAGACTGGGGCATGTCAGGAAGCAAAATGGGTATATTCTTCAGGCCTAGACTGAACTTTTGTCTCATTAGTCTTCTGAGATTTCAGCTAAATGTTTTTTCTATTTTCTATTTTCCCTTTTTGTAACTGGTTTTGGCTTACTCTGTTTCTGTCTGCTTTTATGTGCCCGTGGTTGACTTTTCTTCCTTGGAAAAAAGTCAGTATGTGTCAAGCTGTGCAGGCTTAGCTGCAGTCATGTACCTGGGAGAAAGCAGGGTCTTGATATTTATTACCACAATTGGGGACAGTATCTCCTACAAATTAAGATCAAATCCCGCAGTGATATTTATCAGCTGACCCCAGTGACAGCAGGTTCAGTTCTTGTGCTTGTGAAGCTGCCCTATAAGAACAGAATTTGGCACCACAAGTTGGGCACATGTCTGTGATGCTTGCGGAGCCTCTAGTCTGTCTGTCCAAGCCACAGAGATTTTAGGTAACTTTCCTGACTGTTCAGGAGTCATTTCCAATCTCTTCCAAGTGGCTCTTAATGGAGGCTCATTAGCAAGATTGCATTTTATTAAAGACCACATTGCTCCTATTTTGGTTTGTCTGAGGTCCTTTTATCTGAAAAGAGGCTAGGTGCAAAATTTCATTTTAGAAGGAGTTTCTTACTCCCCTCCTAGACCTGGAAAAACTCTATATCTGCTGAATGTCTCCTAAACTGCAGTTTATTTCTAATTCTAAGGGTAACAGTCATAAAAAGAAAACATTTAACCCACAGACCTCTCTCAAAAGTATTATCTAGCAGCAGCTCTCGGTGTTTAGTCCCCGGGCAGAGTGATAACATCCGCAGATGAGGATGGTGGCAGGTATTCCCTTCTGGTGTGCCCTACTCTTTTCCTCGACTAAGGGTGCTGATCCAGTCACTGCCTTCGGAGCGGAGGAAGAGCTATTCCGATAGTGAAGAGAGTTCCCTGTGCTTTCCTGCTGGAGCTGAGAGCCTGCGCACGCAGTCTTCTCCAGATTTTGCTGAAAGATCTCTTGAGACCTTCTGGGGCTCATAATTGCTGTAGAATTGAGATGCCAGCACAGCCTGGGAGTTGTTTGAATAGTCCTGGGAAAGTGGCCAGAAGGAGCAAAATGTCACAACACAGGTCAAAACTGTGCTGGAGAAACACACCCCCAGGGGAGCAGCAGCAGAGGGCGAAACAGCGAGGCAGCAGCTCCTGCCTGTCTGTAACTGCTGTGAAGGACCCTGCTGCATCTCTGCTGCACTGCGAGGGGAACAAGGTAAGGACACGGGGGATGTGCTTGGTGTTCCCTTTAACAGGTAAGCGCTGGCACCCAGAAGGTGCTGGGCTACCTTCAAATTCTTAGAGAATAACTAAAAGCATATAAATTGAGGTAGGAAAGGAAACCTTGGACAGTTGATTCAGAGCTTTCCTTCCAAGGAGGGATTGTACAGTCTGTAGTCATTCCCCACTAGTGCAGATGAACCATGGCATTCGTACAGCACAGGCTGCAGCCTCGCTGGATATGACTGCTCTTGGGACAGGCTGCAGCTCTGGTAAAAACCTTTCCCAAGTGTTGAAGGGCTAAGTCACACCTGTGGTGACACTGCTGATGGTGAAAGCAGGACTCATTTGCTAAATTACAGGATCATCTTTAAAGGGAGGTAAGCTCAGATGTTGCTGTGAGTCCCTTTTGATCTTAGAGACAATTGGGTGGTGGCTGGTGAGACGTTTCTGCACTTCTTGCAGTCAGGGCCACCTTTGGAGTTCAAACAGAAACGCCTGCTGCAGCCGGGGCATGCTGAACACCGTGACTTCATTCCTTAGAACTCTACCAGCTGTGTAGCTTGAAGACAAATAACTCATCCCTGGCTGGTCCTCTAATAACACAGACATTCAGAAAATGTCTGGCATTTTTTTGGTTCACTAGTTGGGATCAAATTCCTCTGGTTTTGTTCTCCTCTGAACTAAAAGCAGACTATTAATGTTGCAGCCCTGAGAAGGAATCTTGTGCCCTGCTGAAGCTCAGCTGCCACACGTGCTACACAGTCCCGGGGAAAAGCTCCCGAGTTAGCAGCTCTTTCCCCAGTCCCACAGGCAGCCCTCGCATGGGCAGAAAATTCCCATTGTCTCAACTGGCTTTTCCAAGGAAGAGGCACTTGTTTGCTTCAAACCATTTGGGAGCTCTTTTGTGCCCCCCAGGGCTTCTGCCGAGCCCCAGGAGCTCTGGGACCAAGCTGACTCCTTGGCACTGATCCTAGGGCTGGTGCCAAATGCCCTGGTGACTTTTTAGGGGGAGACTGGGTTGGTCTTTTTGTTTGGTTTGGTTTCCTGATTGTTCTATCCCTTCTACAGAAACTCTGCTGTGGTGAGAAATGTTGAGTTGTCAGATTGCAACACTCCTTTGCATTGAAATTTGGAAGTAGAAAGGAAAGGAGAGTCTGTCCTGGGATCAGAGAGAAGTGTTTTGTTTGTTTAGCTAGAGTCTGGGGGGAGTCTACACAAAAAGAAGGTAAGAGAGGTGGGAGAGAGGGGATTATTTAAATCCAAAGGGGTGTTGGCATAAGAGGAATTATGCTGGTTCTGAATAGGTTTAGGCAGAAGAAAATTCACTATAAGATATTCATGACCAGCCCATTTGGTATGGCTAAGATGGCCTTAAATCCATCTGCTTTTGAGACAAGGTTTAGAACCAGTCTAATATGCTCATGATAAGGGTTAGACCTCATGTCCCTCCTGTCTCTATTTCCTCCAAGTTGTTACTGAGGTGTGCGATGAGAACCAGGGTTAGACTTAGAACCTAATTGGAAATGAACCATTTCAACAATGTTTTTGCAGGTCACTGCAGGCTGCAAAACCTCTCTCAGCTTCCTGCGAAGGGAAATCTTTTCCAGTGCACCACTGGGCTTTCTCAAGGTGGACTGTACTTCACCAGGATGTATTTCTTAGCTGTGCATCGTGTGAGAAATGCTGCAAGGCCAGGAAAAAGTATGGGTTTGCAGGGCTTGAGTTTGTGTCCGAGCTGTTTCTGCTGATTGCTGTATCTGTAAAGCACCCTTCCCAGCACAGACTTGTGCCCACAGTCAAGCTTGCAGCTGCACCCAGGCTGGCCACTCATTCAGTCCACTTCTCTGCTCCCACAAGTACCGTTTGCTACAGGACACTTTCTGGTGCTCTTATCCAGCCAAACAGTTTTAAAAGACTTTCTGAAACTTCCCTGGAGGCCCCTATGGACTTTGATCAACTGCAGTTAATTAAAGGAAGATAATGGAAATGGTTGCATATAATATCCTACAGGATTCCTCTCATCCAGTCCTGGGGTTTTACAGCCTCTCTCCGCTGCCTCGCACTCGGCTTATGTGGGCATCTTCAACCTTCTCTCATAGCCTGGCCAACTCTCCAGAATTCTTTCCTCTCTTCCTTCATTCCTGTTGGGCACTGCTCAAATAGGAGACTTGCAGCTGAGGGCTGTGTAGAAGGGAAGGGTATGTGAGTGACGCAGCCTCCAGGCTGGAGCCAGGAGTCTCTCCGCTGCTGAGCGGTCTCAGTGCTGCAGCCCCCGTTCGCTCTCAGCAAAGCCTGAGCTGCTGCTCAAAGTTGCATTTCCTGCTGCACAGAGCTCTCAACCAGAACACAAATCAAAACAAGAGCAAGCCCAGTGTGGACTCTGGCAAAGATCCCCTTCTCTTCTTATACAAAAGCCTGACCTCATAAAAGAGAAAACTTAAAGGACTGTTCTGTAGTTTGAAATCTTACCCTCCGTGGAATGGAAACAAAATGCTGACTTGGGAGTTTCAACCTCTCATCTCACACTGTGCTCAGCCCGCTGCGCTTCCTGAGTGGGAACTGGCCATTGCCTCATCCCACCAAAATAAACGGCTGCTCTTGTAAGCCACATGGTAAGAATTTCTTAAGAGTATAAACCAGGACCCAGGATAACATTTAAAATGGTCTGGAAAATGCCTCATGTAGGCATCAACCTCTTAAAGGTTTGTTATAACCTCTTAAGGTTTGCAGGAGACCTACTCTTCGGATGAGTTAGTAGCCCTCCCCCCCCCCGCCCAAAGCACTGTTTAAAATAACTGCTTGCAGAAACTCTACGGCTGTATAATTGAGGAATAGCTCAGAATAACATTAAATGGAGAAGAACTGGTGTACACATCTTCTACACATCTTCTTGGTCCTATTTGCTCCCAGAACATCGGACAAGTTTCTCATTCATGGACAGTCTTTCTACAAGCAAACTGCCCATGGGTGCAGGTATGACTGAACCTTACTGCAAAGCAGGGTGGCCTCTTCCCTTGGAAATGCTGTAGGTTCTCTGGTGGTAACTCCTATTCTTCTGAGCGACAAGATAACATCTGTTATCCCTGGATTGTTTGCATAACCCTGAAGGATGATTCAATGGCTTCACTCTCCTGTTGCACTGCAGCGTTTCCACAGGATACGCAGCCCAGGATGCGAGGGAGTCTCCCAGCTGCTGCGCAAACACTGTCACAGACGGGATTCAATGCAGAAGAGAAAAGCTCTCTTTGTAGAGGCGCAAAACAAGACATGCTCTGTCATCTTGGGCCATCTCCCCCCGTTCTGGTGATGTTTTGGCTGTGAGCATGGAGGCTCTTGTCGAGCCCCTCACTGCCCAGCCATGCCAACCTGTGCTGGCACTTCCCATATGCTGAGCTGCGTTCAGGTGCTGTTTTACGGAGAAGTGTTTCCTGCTGGTGTGCCCCTGTTCCTCCTCTCTTGGCCCACAGGAAAGCAGTGAGCTGATGAGGAAGTGGTTGATTTGCAGGAGGTGATTTGGGGTGAAACTTGCCTTTTTCACTTTCTATTTCTTCCTTGCATGTGGATTGAATGTAAGAGAAAAGGAAACAATCTCTATCAATCCTGACTGGTGTTTCTGGCATATGGGTGCCTGGGACCACTTAACTTGGCTTTGTTTGAAAGGAGCTGAGAGACCAAAAGGAAGGAGGAAGGAAGAAAGCAGGAAATCATCATCATAATCTGATAGGTTCCTGGAGTACTTTTCTTCCAGCTGTTGCTCACAGACCCATTGGGCCTCCCAAGCCCAATTAGCTTTGCTAATTCTGCTCCAGGCCTCTGCTCAGCACTGCCCTGGTTTTTTAGCACTTCTGGCAGCACAGCAGTCTGAAACACAGTGTCTTCCAGCCAGGGTCTGGGATACATCCGAGTGCAGGAGTTGGGACCTCATCCTGGATGGGGAGAGCAGAGACTGACAACGCTCCCTGGAGCCAGCTCACGGCTACTGATGCTGTTTGCACTGTCCAGCTGCTCGGATAGGCAGTGGAAAGCAATAGGCATTTTCCTTGCTTTGCTTATTTTTTTTTTCCTCCAGAGAGTAATTCTGATTTCTCCTACTTCTGTCTTGTGATGTAAGCTGGTCCTATGCCTGGAAAAGTTGCTACTTAGGCTCCATCACCTGATCCCACAGCACAACTACTGTTGGGCTCTTTTTAAGCAAGCAAGGCTGAATTATTATATCCCAGTCTTTCATAAATATCAGCTTATCGTGGGCCAACTCTGAAACTGCAAATATGCTGGTGACCACAGTTCCACGTAGTACCCTTTTGCTATAAACATAGGTGAAATGTATAGAGGTAGACAGAATGAACGAAGTTTAAAAATATTTGTGGAATAATTTCTGGTTAACAAATTCATTTTCATAATGGATAACATATGAGAACAAAAGGCACAAGGGAACATAGGTTTTGGAAAAATGGAGCTTAACACAAAATTATATATTGCATATTGTTTAAAAAAACAATGTAAGTAGTGTTTAACTGTGATCAGAAGAAATATAAAACATCTGTAAGAGCTCTTAAATAAATCATGGAGTGGGGGGAAGAATTCAACAAATGGTGGGAAACACAAGAACAAAGAACTGGGTGGAATTTATGCCTCTGCCAAAATATGCCCCTTCTGTTTGTCACTAGTGCTAAGCAGGAATTGTCTCTATTTCATTGTGTAAATTTCCGTTTTATCTGTAGCTTTCAAGCTTGAGAGATGGATTGTTTTATACCTTTGAGGTTCTTGCCGTAATTCTGTTTCATACTGGATGTAGACAATGGCGTCCACTTTTGCCACCAGAGAGTGAAATTAAGGGTTAACTCGAACACTTCCATATGGCCCTGAAATAAAATGATTACATAATTATTTGGAAAATGGGATGAATGTCAATACTAGTTTGCCTCTTGCTACATTCTTTTAACTTGTTTGCTTTCTCTTTATTTACATTCCCTAAAGACAGCTGAGCTAAGTAGATCCATCAATGAATGTTGTCTCCTTCCAGCACAGGGCTGGCACAGGCTTGTCCAGAGCCCTGGACAGCGAGGAAGCAGCAGGCAGCCTTCCTGCCCCTCCTCCTGCCAGGAGCTTCACTTGCACCCTCACACTCCAGAGTCTCCGCAGGTGCAGTTCTTATAGGCATCAGGTGCAAAAACATAGGAAAAGAGGTTATTTCTTATGCTGGCAGAGAACTTTTTCCTATAACCTGGGGAAAAATAAAAAAAGGAGCTCAACAGGATTTTGGGAAAACCACCTGTTCCATGAACAGGGTCTGAAGCTTCGTGTTATTTAAATACTCCTCTACCTCCACATTCTTTGTGCATATTCTGCTCACAGAAGAAAAATCTTAAAGTATCACCTTGAAGTCCAGTTTGGCACAAAACACTGAACTGCAGTATAGGCAAAGACAAAAAAAATCATTTCTATTAATGTACTTTTCAAATTGTTGCAGGCAGTTCTGCTTAAACAGAATTCTTTATGAAATCTCCTTGGAACTTTGCACATTTGCGTAGAGGTAAGAGACTCTGGATGCAAAATGATGGAGAGCTGCTTTCTTTCCCTCTCACTCAAACTGAACTATTGTGGTTTTCTTTGCTCCTGCAAAGTTTGGCTCAGAATTCACCAGCTCTCATCACGAAAAGGAAACCAAACTGTAGAAATTTCTCCGCTGAGACAACCTGCACTACTAGATGTATAAAGAAGGGAAAGTTTCCTTCTAAATAATTTTTTTTTCCCTAGGACTGTCCAGTCTTCCAGCTAGGGCTAACTGGATAGCTGCTGCTGTGTGAAATCCAGCTGTACGCAGGCCACCTGGAGAAAGCTAACACCAGGTCTGCGTACTCCTCATGTCAGGAACAGCTCTTCTCTGAGATGCAAATAACCGTCGTGGTAAGGTAGGCACAGATCCAGATCATATGCAGAAGTGAAGCTATTAACCCTTTTCTCCATTGTCACATCATCTGGACCACACGCCCACATGATGCACCTCTTCTATTCTCATTTTAACTTAACCCTGGTGAAGCACTGTCCATCCCAATGGTGTTTGACAGCTGCCTGTGATGCCAGTGACTGCCCTACAGCAGCAGCGAGCAGCAAAGCCCTGACACCTCCTGCGGTGCTGGGCTGGACAGACTTGCTCCTTCCCGAGTGCCAATGCATGGAGCCTCTGGCAGCGCTTCAGTTACTTCAGTGCTGAAGAAACCTGCTCTAGTGACCATGCACTTCCCAGGTCTCTGCTGACAAAAATGAAATAAGCAGGATCGCTTGTAGTTTTTTCTGTAAGAATGTAGGGTAAAGAGCTGAGCTGCATGGAGAAGGTTCTCTGTGATAGTCCAGTTTGTGTGTAGTGATGAAAACTTGCTCAGATACGTGCACTACCTAAGGTGGTTTTGGAAGGTGAAGCAGTACCATATTTGGCCAGTTCTCCTCATAGTCCCCATCTGGTTGTAGAGCTTTTGCATCCTCCTGGCGTTTCCAGAGTGCTGCTAGACATGCACTAGAGAGCTCTGCTTTCAATCTGCAAAGCTTTCAAGCAGCTTTAAAGAAATGCTAGCCCTTTTGAAGGGGAAATAGAGACTTAGAACAACTTAAGTTGGTTTCTGTGTACTTCTCTCTTAATCAAGTAATAAGTGTGTTTATTAATAAACACTATCTTTTCATCCTACACCACTGTTCTGTTTTGCAGCCAACTATGAATTTTCAGTGAAAGAGACATCTGCAAGTTTGCCTTGTTTTTCTGTCTTTCTGGCTGTCTTTAATCGGAACAAGGTTATGTCCCTCTACACAGAGATGCTGAAGGGTTGGGAAGCTTCTGGTAATAGCTCTCCCAGTGCAGAAGTCCATTCCCAGTCTGAAGGCATAAGCCGGTGTCAGTGCTGTGAGCAGCCTCGTTGCGTCCGGTGCTACCCAGCATGACATGCTCTGGGCAGCCCTTCGAGGTACTTTGTGCCCATGGGTGAGACGAACGGCTGGTGCCACTGCTGCAAAATGCACCGTATGTCAGCCCTGAGATGTGATCAGTAGCTGTGGTGTTCAGGGAGAACGTGCAATTCTTGCCTTGAAGCATCAAAAGCTTGTTGTGTTAGAGGGATTTTTAATTTCCCTGTTTTGTAACTAGAGATCTAATGAGCTTCTTTTCTGTAAGCAGATGGGTGGTGTTCTTGGTGTTCTGGTCAAATTCTAGGCTGAGTAATTGCATTCTTCATCCTCGCCACATTTCCTTCCCTCAGCAGGAGCGGGGTGGCATGCTGCTCGGCTTGGAGCTCAGCTCTTCAAGTGTCAGCATGTCAGAAATGGATAAGGTGTGATTTTTAACATAGCTGCTTTAGTGCGTGAAGTGTTTTAGGATCAAAGGCGCTGCAAAAGCATCAGGATTATTTTTATTCAATGAAGCTCCTGCAGCCCAGTGGGCTCCCTCAGGACTGCCCATCCCATGGGGTTTCAGACTGCCTCGTGGTAGGTGAGAGTGCTGCAATCTTTAGGTTTCCCAGAAGGAAGAGCATTGCTATTTTCAGTAACATCTTAACAAGCCGATCAAAGTTCTAAACCCTCCTACACAACTCTCTTCATTTCTTCCCTTTATGTTACCCCTGATGCATTCACACTGCTATGGAGCATGCGTAGGAATGGGAACTTGCAGCAGGGACTCTCCTCGTCTCCTTACAGTACCCACTGGAGTGGTCAAGGCAAACTTCCCGTATGGCTCTGGAGACAGTGACTCATGCAGAAGAGATAACGTTAGCCAAACCTCACCCTCCCACAGGCTTCCTGCATGACTTTAGTCAAGCCTCTCTGTTTCCTACCTTGTCTGTGAAATGGGATAATTGCACATAAACCTCAGATCCAGAAATGGCAAGATTAACTGCACTTAAAGATGGACAACGCTTTGATTTTGAACTAATCTAGTTCCTAGAGTTTCTAGTTCCTAGAGGGCTTTACAGGGATGTTAACTGAATCTGACCTGGAACGATGCCAAGCAAATGTCCTGCAAGGGAGAAATCTCTAGTATTTAACACGTGCGTTGTCCGCGTTTTCTGAAGGAGCTCAAAGCAGCCTCCAGTCTGGACTTGTGTGTTCATCTGCGTGAGAACACAAAAGAAAAGGACATCCCAGACCACCACCATTCTACTAGGCAACTCTACTAAGACCTTTCCGTAGTATGTTTTATGCTTACTAGCTTCACATAAGGGCATAATCTAGTCCATAGCTATTACCTAGGAGTGTCCCTATTTCTGCTGGTCATTAAAAAAAAAAAAAAGAGGCAACAGTTCCCTACCAGATAATGCTGTTAAACCTATCTGTATAGAGGGGAGATACTACATGAGTAGGATCCTGACAAAAATAACGTCAACCTATCTAATCTAATCCTTTGTCAAATTCTCTAGATCTTTTAGGTAACATGTGTGCAGTTAAGATGTTAATTGGCTAGGGAATGTGCTGGGTAGGTTGAGGCAGTTGCTACTGTTGGAGGAGATAGGCTTATCATCCACAGATCAGTCACATACTTTGTCTGGCACTTGCTGGTGTCAAATGCTTCACAGCTGATACTGAGAGCAGCAGTTACCTAATCCCCTAGATGAAAATGTTAAAGGTTAGTGTTAGTCTGCATGCACGTTTCCTCTGTAGGAATATGTGTGCTCTCTGCTTGCACTGAGTGGCCTGGATAGCCCAGGACCAACAAACAAGCCATGACATTTGTGGTTCCTTGCTTATTAATTTTTAGAAAACATATGTTTTGGACTAAGAATCCAAAGTAAGAAAATTATTTTTTTCCCTTTTTCTTTTCCTGCCTCCAAGACTGAAACCAACACCAACATTAATCATCTGGAGAAACACAGTAGCGCAACTGTTAAAAATGCACCAATGGTCATTTAAGGGTAGGCTCTTTTGGGGACCAGGCTCTTGATCAGTATTGATTTTTTAGTGTGTGCCCTTGAAAGGGAAGGGGGAAATATAAAACACACTTCAGAAAGTTCAAAAATGAAATCTGCACAAGGCCCCATATGCTGATAACTGGGTTCAAAGGAAAAGCATGGGGACAAATTTAGTAGTTGCTACTACTTTGACAGACGAAAGCACCTTTTGATAACAAAAAACAGGATGGCCCTGTAGACCTTCTCAACAGTACAACATTCAAATCCCAGGTCCTTCTGCACTCACCAAAGATACTGAAAAGCCCTTAGGACAGCTGGATGCCTTTGGAAATACCTTGAGAGCTGCAGAGGGAGTTTCTTCCCAATAATCCAGTTTGCTGTGATGTTGTTTAATAAGTTATGCTCATCACCATCTTCCAGTTTTCACCCCCTTCTCATGCATTGTAATTCACCATGTTAGGACTCCTTTGCAGCTAGTGACCTGACACTGCAAGGTTAGCAGTAAATGACAAGCTAGTAGCGCTGTGTTTAGTGCACTCAGTTCAGATGTGGGAGACTTTGCTTCAAACTCCTGGCTGATCCCAACAAGACAGGGATGTGAAACTCAGTTTCCAATATCAGGAGTCAGTGGCTATTCCTAGGGTAGTATGGATGCCTGATCTCAAGAACAGACACGTAAATATAAACCGTAAGGTCAGCATCACCGTATTACCCTGAAAGAAATGTCCAATAATCTGCAAAAACATCTGTTTCTTGTTCGTATCCGCAGGCTAGATTGAGCTTGGGGCTACTTAATCAGCCGATCTTCACCGCCATCTACGGCTGTTTGAGCAACGCGTGGCTTCAGCAACGCGTGGCTTCAGCTCAGCACAGGGAGCTGACATGAGCAAAGAGTGACAGGAAGCTTGTCAGTGAGCAGAATTTCTATAACGGTAGGTACAAGGTTGGACATCATGATGCAAGTCACTTGGAAATTGAAATATGTATTAAAAGCTCACTGTATTCTTTTGCTAGAACTGTGGCCAAGATTTTCACTCTTAAAAGGGCCTTGTATATCTTCATTTGGAGATACAAATTATCCTAGATTTAGGATATCTTGGAGAATTTTTTAATCATATCATCTATTTTAACTGCTTGAGTAACATATTCAAAAACTGCCAGTGGTTAATACTGGTGTAGCTAGCATGCAGCGGTAGAAATACAGCAGCAGTGAAAGTATTCTGCAGAAGAAGTCTGACAGTGGTAGTTATCACCATAATTTCGTGGGCACAGTCAGAGCACAGTAGGATAATATGTTTTGCAATACTACAGCATATGTGTAAGGCTGTTGCCAGGTGAGCTGCTGAGGCAGCTTTAAAATAGCTCCAGACTAGTGGCTTTTGATTAAAGCTCTGTTCGCTAGCTCATTCCAGTGGTCAGTATGAAGCACTCCAAAACATACATCATCCTACTGCCTGCCAGATCCTGCCTCCTGTTGCCACTTGCCTCTTGACATGCCAAACCTCAGTACTTTCAGGCAGCTGCTGGTAGCCATCAAACAGCCATATGGGGAGCTGGGAAAGAGGCATTTGAAAACAGAGCTGTTCAGGTTGCCTTAAAATTCTCCGCCTGTCCTGAAAAATTCTGCCAGTTCGAGGTTTTGGCAAAGCCTGTGTTATGTTTGGGAAGCAGAGTTGAATTTAAACCGCCACCTTAGTTGTATCTGCATCTGAAACAAAGTGGTGATGAGAAGAAGGACAAGAAATGTTTGCTAAATGGTGTAAGGAAATAAACTTAATTCTGAGTAGCTATGTACAGCTATTGCAATTTTTGTGCAAATGTACAGCCTTGGTACTTTTAAAAATATTTCTGGCAATAACGGCAATAAACCCCAGTTTTATTATTGCATTCTGAGCTACAGCAGGGACTTTAATCACACTTTTCTGTGTATTCCAGTGAGCCCTAGGCACAAGAATTTATGCCCACTGTCTTCAGCATTGATGGAGCAAGGTATTGGATCAGAAATGTCTATATACAAATATTGCCTCTTGGCAGGAGTCAGAATATCTGTATTCATCAACAATATGTTATGTTGCAGTTGATTCCTTTGTGACAGCCTCCCCATGATGGAAAATCTCTTCTGGTGAGGCACTTAAATGCAGATTTATTTTTTTGATGGAAGTTAACTGAGGCTGTGATTCCACTGGCTCGTAAACACTGAGTGTGTAATGAAACTTTGGCAAAGGCAGATTATAAGACTCTGGCGCAGAGAGACTTGCATCTATAAAAGGCAAGCTCTGTCCTTTGTTTATTCCCTAGTAAACCAGTGAAGTATGTCACGGTATTTTAGCATCAGCTCTACATATTTTATTTTCCCTTCTAATTTACAGGAAAGTAAAGACTGACCAAGTCAACTAAAGAGTCAGAGACATTTCATAAAGAAAAAGAAAAAAAAAGTGGAAAGAAAACTGTTTCTCAGCTCTAAAGATAATGGGTAGCAGAGTACATTTATGATGTGGTATTACAAGCCTCAGGTATCACAGGAAGTCTAAACTCAAATGATTTAAAGCCCTCCTAGCAAGCAATAAACCTGAAATAGCATTTAAACACAAGGGGAAGATCAAGTTGTATGTGTTTAAGAAATTATTCATCTGGACAAGATATTGACATGTAACGGTACTGAAGCATTCTCTGCTGTTACCAGAAGAAAAGCACTTCACTTAATGCATTGCCCGCTTGCACAACTCAGTGGGACAGAGCATGCACTTCACAAACAGTTTAATTCAGATCAGGATAGTACTTTTATGTGAATCACACTCTTAACCTCATGGTGCTTTGGTCTGTATTGTTCAGTGGTCTGGAGAGATACAGAGTAGGTTCCTTTCAGATCAGTCTAAACCAGGAGATGTGGTCAGAGCACAGACAGTTGTTCAGTGCACATAAGACTAGAGAAAGTCTGAAGGAAAACTCCCCAAAGTGCATGCAAAGAGTGGGCCTGAATACCAACTGTTTTACTCAACAGATCTGCTACTCTTGCACCATCTTACTTGCTTAAATATGTTCCCTTAATCATGATTTTGTATTTACCAGGTTGGGTATGGATATCTAGCTTGCACAATACAGAGCAAATTCACTGAAATCTAATTAATTAAGCCTATCAACTTTAATTCCTTATAAAAATGCCTCTTAATGCATGCAAAAATGAGATTATATCTGCCACGATTAAATCCTGTTGCAGGAATACCTGATGAACCTTCAGAAAGATTAAAAGAATTACTAAGTAAGGAAAGTATTAAAAATGTCTATTAAATGTGATGTTAGAAATAAGTGAGTTAACATTTTTCACTTGTGTCTAGTTATATGAATAAGAGCACACTGTGCCCTTTAAAAGGGAATTTAACATTAGAATTTGATACTGCAATATTGTATTTATGTTAACATCAGGAGGCCTCAAGAGACCTCAGTCTTGCCTTCCCTGAAGTTTTGCACGACAGTAGTAGTGGGGGGATATCTGTTTAACACCGAATGTAATCTATATTGCTAGGCTGGAAAGCTTTCAGGCTTGAAACAAACTTGCTTTGATATAGTGTTTTCACTCAGTTCTATAGAAAAAGTACCTTTTTAAAAAAGTCATTTTAGGAAGAAAAAGGAAGTGTTTGAGATTAAAAAGGTTCAAAGCTAAACCCGACCTCATAGTATTTTGCCATGGTTTTGACTAGTTCTGTCATTTTCTAGGATGAGATTTCAAATACTCTCAATATGAAAAGGGCAACATGAGACAATGTTCACTCTTGCTTCCTTATTCAGCTTGAGAGAGCAGCCGGACCCAGTGAGAAATCCCAAGTATGGCTATGAAATCGTATCTGCCAGGATCGACTGTGGCTGCGAGCTCAGCCTGCTGCTCTTGCCTCTCCTCTGCAGCTGCCTGCCAAGAATTATCACTCGCGCTGCATCCTGGGCGAGACGGAGGGCTGAGCTCTTGGCTACCTCATGAAGACTGAATTGCATCAAAGGATGCTCTTCTCTTCTGAGCACATTTGCTGTTCGCTCCCTTTCATGATCATGTGAGTCGCCGTTTGTGGTACCTGTTTCGCTTGTATTAAAATAAACACTAAATTATGCATGTGGCAAACAGCAGCTTTAAGTAGGCAGGCAATCTCTTAGCACTCAGAGAGGGCAGAAGGCACAGGTGGAATAAGCCACAGCTGTTTGCAAACTCTTTCTCTACTGTGCCAATTGTTTTGAAGTGGGAGTGATCTCCAGCGATGTCCCAACTACTGCGTGTGCCTGTGTACGTTTTAAAAAACATGCATCATTCAGGACGTAGGAGAATTGGGAAGTCATGGGCAGCTCAGCCCTAAAGCTGAAGTAATTTATCCTTGCACAACTGGAAGTAGTTCAGCTGAAGCCTGTGAAGTCATCCTGCCATGAAATGTCTTGAGATCGGAATCAAGACTCTCCTGGATTTTCCCCCTCGCCTGAGGAAACAACAGGAGTACTGCAAGTTTAGACCACAGTGAGTCATATTCCAACTGAAGTGTCAGACCTCTCCTCTCCACTACAAGATCCAGTTAAACTTTTAAACTTTTCTTCTGTGAAATTTTGACCAAAAGCTTAAAGATTAATCCCCCTGCAGGTATGTGATCAGTGACTCTGCAAGCAATTTGCTCATGGCAAGATATGCGCAGTAACCTTGCAGGTCTCCTTTCCTAGTGTAGAACACCCCATTTCTATGTATTACTCTTCTGCAGAGTCTAACATGGCTTAACATTTTTGTTCTATTTCAGCAAGTTTTTGCTAAATTTGTTGCTTTTTCTAGCAATGACAATCCTATTCCTTTTAGTAGGAACAGTCATGGTTGTTGCATAGTCTGAGCAATTGGAGTCCTTTCAGGAGCAGTGTCCAGTCCTCCCTGCTTTCCTTCAATTGCTGCAACTTGATTCTCCCTGCCTCTTCATCAGCCCAGTTGGTCTCTCCACCTGCAAAATGTGCATCTCACTCATTTGGCCTTTTCCTAAGGTCTTTTCTCTAATTCCGTGGCAGCCCTGAACTGCAATTACTCCTGTATACTTCTGTTTTATTAATACAGATATAATCAAAAACCGATAGCCTAGATTTAAACATAGATGTATGATTCACAGTTAAATATTTTTATTTTCTTTTAATTACTTCAGTCCCCTTCTAACAATTCTCCCCTTAATCGGGACAGATGCAATGTGAATGACAAGCCATCTGCAAAGTTATCCCAACTGGAGTTGTTGTAATTAAACCCAAATCATTAAGACATTCATGACTGGCACGTGAAGCCTGTGGAAAATGGCAGGTTTTTTTGTGCAGGCTCACATCACCACGGGCTGGAATCCAGAGCTGCTGCGTGTGACGAACGCTCACTTTTTGAGTTTCCCGGGGGAAACAGACCAGTATGAATGTGTCAGCTTTATAATTAAACCCTATTTCCATAGGTTATTAAAAAAAAAAAAAAGCCCACAAAATAAACCACAAAAATATTTTGAAATGATATTAACAATTTAAACCATTTTTTAAACCAAAATGAAATTGCCTTTTTAACTTGTATACCAAGCTTTCAGCAGACACAATTTAAATGCTAAGTTATTAAACCACTGCATGGCTATATTTATACTGGAAATTGCATTTGACCCTTTCAAATAACTTCAGATTTGTGCCACGCTCAGTCCCATGGTGCTATGGATATACTTGAAACTACAGAAATGTTGTTAAATTCTTCTATTTAGCTTATGAAAACTCCGTGGATTCAGTGCCCTGGACTTTAGCCCAGACTTTAATATTCAGTCTGAAGCCTTACAGGGAGAGTTCTGGAAAATGCTTTTGGCATTGACAGACTTCTTTCTTACCTGCCCATATTAGACCAAAGAAATACAAGCAAGAAGTATGACTCAGGCACTCTGAACACTACAGAGCATAAGGATGGTGGATATATCGCCCCAGTCGTGTCTTAAAAGAAAGACAAAACTCTCCAGAGTGTGGAGTCTAAGTATTAATCACTAGAAGAAAGTTTTTGGCAGCAGACTGAGGGGCAACTTGGGTAATTAGGGAGTGACAAGACTTTGCTCCGTGCTTATAGCCTGTCTGTGGAGACGTAGCCTTAGCCTCACCTCAAAGCCATTCCGTCCTCCACGCGGGGAGCTTGGCTGCTGGGCATGAGGGGGGTCCAGCTCAGCCACATTAGTGAGCAGAGACGAGGTTTTGCATGCAGATGCTTGCTAGGATCTACAGGTAAAATTCCAGTGAGTAGATACTACCTGCTGTTTTAGCTAAAACTGTACTGTAAAAGATGATCAATTACTATAGAAATAATGAATGTATCTTATAAGACAACGAGTAGGAATAACCTTCTCCAGCGAGCTTAGTAAAGAATGTCAGGGTACTGACCACGCTTTCCTTTAAAGTAACTAAGCAAAAGTTCCTAACCCATAACTGCTCTGGGTCCATTTCCTCAAACCCAACTTCTGGGACTCAAGTAAGATTAAAGAAAACTTTTGGAAAAAAAAAGAAAAAAGAAAAAGGAAGAAATAATCCTGCTTATTAACAACACAGTTTCCCCCTCAAAAATGCAGTCTTATCTAAAACAAAATCCTAAAAATGCTATTTGACAGAGTTCTTGTGTCACATGCAGCACACATGTAAGGATTTCCTAAATTGGAGAGAGGAATTAGATCCATGGATAAAAACGTCAGCCTTGGAAAGTGCTTATTTGCTGCTGGGTGCGGGCCGGGTCTGGAAGCCCACGCACATTGCAGCGTCCCTCCGACCTGCCGGCGCCCCGGCGGGACTTCGCACTGCCGCTGTATTCTGGAGTGCCATCTGCTGGCACCCAGTCTAGGAGGCCTGTCCGCATGCACAGCACATGATCCTCTGGGATTTTCCAGATTGCGCCCCTGTGCTCCTTGACCAGGTGATTGTCCGCGTTTCCTCAAAAGCGGCACTGCCCTGTCTCTGCCAAGATGGGCAACAGTGCTGAGCCATGGTAAAGCAGGACACGTGGGAACAGTCTGCTTTTTTTGTTTTTTGAAAAATGCTATAGCTCATACTGCATAACTTACCTCAGTCCGTAAACGGCACAGACATGCATTGGGCACAACTGCTTGTAAAATGATACTTCGCAATATGAAAAGTTACTGTATTTTATTGTTAAAACTCTAGCCTACCTCAGTTTTGCAGGAGATTTTATGCTCTGTAATTCTGTAGACACTAAAAAGCCATTCTTTTCTACATAAATAGAGATTTTAGGAATAGCATTACACTATAATAAATTATAATAAATGCTTCTGGGAGCAAGGGCAAGGCTCTTCCTGAAGCAGCTTGCAGAGGATGTGATAACATGACTTACCTTGCTGCTGGCTGCAGAGCTGTCTTGAGCCTGCAAAGGACAGACTGATGGGGCCACAAAGGTGAGATGCAGAGCAGTTTGTGCTGAGCTGTGTTTCCCTTGTGTCCCGGCTTGGCTGCCCTGCTGCCTTTTCCTCAGCGCAGGGCCAAGCTGGGTGCTATGGAGCCAGCGTTGAGTGTTTCCCGCTCTTTTGGTGATGAACACAAAATGGCTGCCACCAGGACACAAAATGGCTGCCCCAGCAGGCTGGCTTGGTGCTGCTGCCACGCAGAAGCACCAGCCTTGTGGGGTCAGGTTGGGCTTGTGACCCACACATAATTATCTTTGAATTTCATGTGTTCTGAGGCGCTGCAGATGCTTTTGAAGGGTAGCAGGCAGAGCTGGCTGGCAAGCCAGTATGTGTTCAGCGCTATCCTGCCACGGGGCAGCTCCCTGTTAGAGAACAAGCCGAGGTTTGAGAGGGCGTATTTCTGCTTTTTTTCTGCCGCAAATACCAACCCAATGCTCCTGCAACAGGCTAGTATCTCTGCCTGCTGTCACTGGGGTGGGGGATCACCCCGGATAGCGAGCTCAGGCCACGGCCCCATCTGGCATCTGCAGCTGGCCAGGGCCGCCAGCAGCTTCACACCTGGCTGGCCTGAGTGGATGTGGTTCTGTTCCTCTTGCCGACCCTTCCTGGAACAGGCGTCTCATTAACTGTTGGGCATTAATTATTTAAGGCAGAAAAGGGAGTTCTCCTGAAGGAGGAAGCCTAGGAGCAGACACACTCAAGGGACTATTTATTCCTTTGCTCTTTTCCTGTGCCACTGTCCCAAAATTGTGGTAGGAGATGAGTTTTAAAAGTTTGGACTCCTCTGTTCTTTAAGAGACAATTTTGGAAAGCAGCACCTGTACTGATATATTGTCTTCTCCCAATTAAGGAAATCATACTGTTGAAATGACACAATTCACTAAATGCCATACTCCCAGCAACGTGAAATTGCCTGAGAGGATGAAACCCCCATCAGCAATGTCGTACCAGATAAGCAGGGCAGCACCTTTTCCTGGCAGCTTTTGCAGGTAAGAATTATGTTTTCTATCTTTCGGTTCAAGCACCCCTAGTATTTTGTTTAAACTGTGTGGGGTTTTTTTTTTTTTTTCTTTCTTTCTCAAAAGTGCCACCATGGGTTTGATGTATTAACTTACTTTTTGGGGAGAATATAAAAGGCGGCAGGAAGGCAGCAGGAGACAGGGAGCAAGCCCAGATCCTAGTCAAGCACAAATGTCTTCTCCTGAGCTGTTTCCTCTTTTGCCAATCATTTTCTAACACAAACCAACTGCAGACAAATAACCCCATTTGTAACACTTCCTAGCACTGAGTTTTTTAAAAATTGTGTTTGAGTCTCAAAAGTTAACCTCTGCTTCAGGTCACATTAAGAAATTTCTATTAAAGGTATCCTGAGAAGCTTCAAAATGTTGAAAAGACCATGAAAGCTGGGGCAAAGGTTCCTGTGGATTTCTGTATGTGCAGGAACCAGGACACTCGTAAGGAAGACGTAAGGAGATACAACTTAGCTCTGGAGAGCAAACTTCTGCCTGAGTGTGTATTACAACTTTATTTGAATTAATAAGGATGGTGCTAGCATCACATTAATACTATGATTCTGAAAGTATGCAAAACTAAATTAACAGAATTAGAAAACTGCAGAGAAGGAAACACCAGCTACTGTTCTACATTGGGTCTTGTTCTTTTCAAAGGATTTATTTGGGAAGTGCCTTAAGATAAAGTCCCTGTCAAGCTTCTCCTGTACTGCATAAGTGGCCCCATAAATATGAGCTATAGCCCACTAAAAGGCTACACCTGTTTAGTGTCCCAAAATGGACTTTATTCTGTCCATCCAGTCTTCAAGCAGCCTTTTACTGCAGTTCAGTGAAAGCACCTGGAGGTGCTTTCTGTGTATCTACCTGGAGGACAAACAGTTGCACATGAACAGATGAAGTTTTTTCCTCCTTCTCCAAGACACCTTGGAGCTGTAGAAAATGCTGCTTCTGAAATAACTGTGTCTAGTCGCATTGGTAAAACAACCTTGCTTTCCCCCAGACCCACCAACCCAGTGGCATTTTGCCACGTACCAGTCTCTGCAAGCTAGCGAAAAGCTTATATACGTCTCTTACAGACAGGCTGTCAAAGCATAAAGGAGACTTTGTGGAAAAGAGTGGAAAAAGGGAAGGTTTGGGGCAGACATTTTTCTAAAAAGTTTATTAGCTTTATCCTCTGCTTCCTTTCATTTTTTAGAAATGTTATTACTATTTTTCAAGCACCCACACAACCTGTAACAGACACATGCAGGGTAGTGCATCTTGTGTTCTGAAAATGAAATGCAGAGGGCTTATTCCTTTCATTCAGGTTCATCCTATTTTGATAAGGAGTTTTTCATATGGCAATTCAAAGTGGAATGTTCATACCTCCAATCTGCTTGTGAATGTGAAGCCCCAGAACCCTGTTGTGAAACACTCTATTGGAAAGGTTGTTTGGCAGTATTTAGTATAAATCAGTACTTAGTTTAAATCAGTATTTAGCTTAAATCAGACTCTTTCTCCCCCATCACTCTGCTTATATCAGTGAAGATAAGGCAGAAGTTATTCTGGTAGGATTACGAGGGACTGTCTGTATGGATGCATAGATGCATCCAGCTCTGAAAGGTCACTTCATTGCAAAAGCTGCCTCTGATACAGACAAAAATGTTGTTGTTTGGTGGGGCCTATTTAGTCAAAACGTCTCTTTTAAAATCTGGGTAGAAGTTGGCTGTTCTGACTGTTTTCAGAGTACGTGTGGCTGTCATGGGTCTAGTGCCAAGGAGTAAAAGGGGGTCCCTTTTCCTGACAACAGCCAGCGCTTGCCCCCTGCCAAGTCCTTCTGCTGACCCCAAGCAGCCTGTGCGTGGCCTCTGCACCTGCATTCCCATCCCCTGATAGCCCCAGCCGCTGCCAGGGGCTTCCTCTGACCCATTCTGCTCATGACCCACTTAGTTAGCAGAAGGGAATCCTGTGATCGGATTTTTCCTGGGCAAGTCCCTGAATGGAGCAGCCCCCTTACCTTGCTGCTGTGAGACTCAGCAAGCAGAAGCCGTGTGCTTCATCAGGCTGCATAAGGAGCCCGTTTCCTAGAAATAGAATAACCCAGTGGCATTTCTAAAGGCATCTTTTTCTTTGTTCTTCTAGCACTTAGGCCGTGAAACTTCATTTTAGTAGACCCTTGAGTAAAATTGTCATGTTCTCGTTGTATGTCAAAGTATAGTTTGTCTAGCAGTGTAAAAATATACTTTGGGGGGAAAAAATACTAGACAGCAGAACTGAGTGTTCTCTTCTCTGTTACAAACTAGTCTGGAGCTTTGAATTCCTGCATTTCTTTAAGGATTTTTAGCATCTTTCTGCTAAGTACTTAAAGAACAGTTGCCTCAAGTGGAGAAAGAGCAGCAGCTTTACCGCATTCTTTGGGGGCTGATAAATTCCATGTAAGGCTCAGGCCAGCTTGCTCACGGCAAGTGAAAGATTTAAGTACTGATCGAAGATGCGTAGAGTCAGAGTGGAAAACGGTTAATTTGCAGGCCCGACAGCCTGAATTGGAAGCTGTCCCCATCCTTCATTCCCGCCTCCCGCTATTCTGCAGTCACAGACCCTGTGCATATTCAGAGTAATTACTATTGCTTATAGCTCTTCCCTTGCACCTTCTGCTGGCAGCAGGTACTGAACCCTGGCGGCTGTTGCACACATCAAACTATTCCACTTGCTAAGTGGCAATTTCAATGGACCACTTTTCTTCTGTGCTGAGATGAGGAGCTGATGACAGATTGAAGTGCGTATTTCTGATAATGGCAGATTGTCAAATATAGTGGCTGCTCAACCCCATAATGTACTTCCTAGCATACTGCTCCAAGCAAGGCAAGAAGCAGTTAGCACAGTGGGCTACTTGCAAATCCCTATCTAATGCGACTGTGAGCTTGGGAGTGCTTCTATAGAGCAAAGGCAGTGCAGAGTCAGGATTCCTTTTCAGTCCACTTTAGCCAATTTTCTTCTAGGATCTCTAGATCCTAGGATCTAGCATCTCTGAGTTCTGATATACCTTGAATTTAAAGAAAATAATGGGATAGTGTGGTGTTCTGTTTTCTCAAATGTCAATTTTGGAGGCATGGTGCTGCATGCAGCGCTGTGGTGTATCTTGTTCTGTGCTGAGCAGCAGCATCAGAAATTGCCGAAAGGAAGCAGTAAAGCAAAAGCAGCCAAGTTCTCTTCTCCCCAGCCCGTGGAAGTGTGGCAGTGCTCCCGCACGCAGGAGTAGAGGAGAAACTGCGGCTGGAAAGGGGAATAGATAGTGGTGGTATAGAAGCTGGAGGAAGACCTTACTGATAGCAGCAAAAGTACCAAAATAGGCAATACTGGTGCCTGACTACGCACTGAACCACCTTAAAAGTGAGTGGGCTGGCTGGAAGGATGCAGCTGTGCAGTAACATATGGGTGGTGTCGGTGTCATCACTCCAGTTTGGTGACCTGGCCGCTCTACATGCACAGCACCAGCTTCAAAGGTCTCGGACAGAGAAAAGAGGGGAACCTAGAATGTCCTAAAATGTAGGACAGATCTGAGAAAGCAGTACATAGGCAAAGGTGGATCTAAAACGGATCCAAATTCCCCCTAATTTTTCTTTTCAGAATCTTGATTTAGCTTATAGCTTGGGAGCAGTTGTTAGTGACTAACTCAAATAGTAAATGAAGAAGGCAATGCACTTTGCTGAGCACAGTGGTGCCTTTAAATTCCAGCAGACATATGCGTTTGTTTACTCTCTTTGCTAGCTCAATTACTCCAAGTGCAGATTGAAACTCCAATAAACAAATGGATGAATCAAAAATGCAATTATGTTGCTAAGAGAAATTACAAGATGTCTTTCAAATATAATCAGTAAGACATGCTTTGCATCAAAGAGTACTTTAAATGCTATCAGGAAGGTCTAATTCAAACCACATCAATACTGCATTGTAGAGCTTGTGAAGGATAAATGGGAAGGGTTTCAGAAATCACACAGCTGTGCCAGCAGCGCCAATTGTTGATACTTTCAGAGGAGGTGAAAACTGGGTGAATCCACTAAGTTAAAAATTGTGAACCCCCTTGATGAGAATTCTGTTTCTCTGGCTCGTCCTTGTCTTGCACGTCCTTGGATGTTCTTCGCATCCTAGAATAAAGTAATTGAGTTCTTCTAAGGTCTGTGTAGGAGACTACTATTGCCAAATATCTGTTTCCGTTGATTTCCTTAGGCAAACAAGTCAAAATTCTCATAAATCCTAGAAAGCCTACAATAAGGAGCATCATCTGGAAGAGCCTGTTCACCTTGAGCCCTGAGGCAGGCTGAAGACAACCAAAAGACTCCAAACATGAACTGAAAAAGTAACAGTGGAGCAACTGCTAGACTTTCCTTTTTGTGCAAGGTACCTGGGACTGTCATTGTGAATTGGGGCTGGAGCAGCTGAGGTTGCGTCATGGTTCATCTGTGAATCACAGTGTGAACAGATTTTTCTTAAGGTGTGTCACTGTTAGATTAGCAGCTTCTGTTTGTGGATAGTTCGTGACAAATACCTATTTGAATAATTACTAATCTGCTATACTTCTAAATTCTATCACTAGGGGTGTAACAGGTCTGTCCTCTTTTCAGGAGGTGTATGCAATAATTCTTAGTATGGTAATAGCTGGCAAATTAAACCTGAAATTCCAGAGACGATTTTATTCTTGGTCTGCAAGAATTTGAGTTGTTTTCAGGGCCTTTTCCTTGGCGTACTTTTTGTTTGGTTATTCATGGTTTGGTTTGGGTCAAAGTTGAGAACCTGTTTTGCTAGGCAGTGCACCAAGGTAGGAAAGAGCTAAAGAACCCCCTGCCAAACCTCTTATGGTTTGAGGCCCAAATAGAAGCAGAAAGGAAACATGTGGAAAGAAACAAGCACAACACAGCATTCAGAAGTAATTACCTAAATATTTTATTTTCTGAAATTATATTTTCTTTTCTTTCAAGCTCATTTCGGGCCCTTGTTACTCCTTTTTTTGTGTGGCTCTCAACATGATCTCATTTAAATGAGTCTAGAAATGCAAAAAGTTCTCAAACTTTTTGTTTTTCTGAAATATTCTATAAGTTATGTTAGTAATGATGTTGGAATTTCTTTAGTGCCGTGTAACAGGATAAATGAACTCTTTCATCCCATTTTGTAATTAAGCCGTTCTTTGCTTCTCCCCCTTTTTTCTCAGGTGGAATTCCAGTTTCTTTTCCGAGTATCATTGCATGTGAAATGTTAGCAAAGCAGAGGCATGTTGGCTACTTGAAACAGGGGGTGCAAATCAGATCTCCTGAATTCCTTTCCCAGAGATATTTTGGTTGTTTTGGGAAAGGTGGTTAAATGCCCCAGTTTACAACATGCGTGTCTGCCTGTGGTGTCCTGAAGCGTTTTCAGACTGACTCATCAAAATTTGCAAAATGCCTTTTCCCCTCTGTGTTAAAAGTGCAAAGTGTTCTTAATGTTATGATTCACACACACTGATCGACCTGAGCTGCTCCATGGATCACCACTGATTCTTCACAGGCTCTTTCTGCCCTGGAAAAATCTCTTTCTGGTCTAGAAACCAAACAAAGGTGTCTGCATTAAGCTCCAGTGTGGTAGGATCATGCTCATTTTCCTAGAGGGACATCTCCAGCCATGTGTTTAGGGCAGTTATCCACATCAAGCTGGGTGTTTCTCTGTGCACAGCAGTTGCTTGTGTCTGCATTCACAAAATCTCATTTTGTAGCAGGCATTCAGGAATCGCCTGTGTGGCCAGCAGCCCCGCTGTTCTCCGGGTCACACTGCAGCCAAGCGAGAGGTGCCTTGGCAAGCAGGGAGTTCGTGTCCTGCCAGGGGCCTCGCAGATCCCAGCGGAGCTGCAAGGCCTGGTGGGGAGCTGGAGCTGAGGGTATGAGAAGAAGGATGTTCCCCTTCCCTTCCAGCTCTCCTGGCAGCAAGGGCCAAGGAGGACGTTTATTACTCTGCCATCTAAATTGGCTTGTTCTATTTTTGAATATAGGGTTTGGAAGTAACGTAGCCCTCAAGGAAAGGGGTCGCAGGTGGTTGGGAGTCAGGGCTTTTGTTCTTCCTGCTGCAGCTTGTGAATCTCTCCAGTGGCTGAGTGTGCGAGCGGGTCCCCGCGCACTGGGCTCGCTGCGAGGCCGCGAGGGAACCGAGCTGACGGCTCTGCCCTGCCACTGTCACAGCCCCGCGCAGAACAGCAAAACCTCCTGATTTCAGAGACTAAACCCGTACATTTGGGTGGAATAAATCTGTTAACCTGCCGCCAGATGAGACTGCAGAAGATGAGTGCTGTTCTGCTTTTCTTTCACTACAGGGAACCCTTGGTAGAGCTAAATGGGTTGGGCTAGCGTGTAGCCCGAGGGATAATGTGCAGTGATTTCTGGCTGCACAGTCCGTTTTGACTTGTACATTTTGTTACTGTCTCTTTATCTCTGTGGTGTGCAGCATAACATGATTACCCTTTACTGCATGGGTCATCAGAGAGGAACCACATGGGATTTATTTAGCAGCACAAAGAGCATCAAGGCATTGACCTGTAGGTCAGAAGGGAAATGGTGATGGGAAAGGAAGCATAGGGAGGCAGTACTTATTACTCAAGTAAAAGAGATGCCATGTAAGATTCCCTGTAAATTGGTACCAGAATAATAATTTAAAGGATCTTTATGATTTTATTGTATGTCCATCATAACTATGTTTATTTTTTTTCTAAACCATTTTTCCTGTACCATCACAGATTTATGCATATTCCCATATCTGTTTCCTGGCTGTTTTCAGAGTGCCCAGGTTACCATTGTTTTCTGAGTATCTGAGTTCAGTAGTTCAAGCAGTTAGCCCGCTGTGCCAGGAAGAGCATAAATCTTCAGGAACGCTTTGGGAATTCCTCTTTACTGCAGTGACAAACACAAATCTGAACAGGCTCAGTGGACATGGCATTTATAATAGCTTTTTCCTAAATAGTTCTCCAAGATGTCAAAGGGTTTGCATAGTCTCCCTGTTACTTTGCTCTCAGGCAGCTCATGTTTTTAATGCGGGTGTTGCGTAATCTTGAAAGATCCTGATTTTTCCATAATGCCCCTGAAAGTCTGGATGGAAGATGCTGCTGAGCTGATTTTTCTATTTGTTGTACTGCTTTTACTCTTCTGTGCTTATCTTTCGAGGCATCCATTTACACTGATATTGCCAAAGCAGAAGAGAGAGTCATAGATGTGCCGAAAATTTCATGCATGGTAGAACCATCGAGTCGTTCTGTGACCTTTTCCTAGATTTGCACACAACTTGATGAGCACTATATTTTTTGCCTACAGTTTCCATGTACTGTATCCTATATTTCTGAGCTCTCAATAGTTTTTCAGTTTGTATGAATGGGGTCAGGGAAAGCCGCTGTGATAGATGCTGTACAAATCCAGGTGGAAGAGATGGCTCAGCTTCCAGGGGATGGCCTTAGAGAAAACATATTGTTGTTTTTGCAGACTAAAGTGTAAGCTGGTGGAATATACAGGGAGCTACTGAACAGTCTAGGGAGAGCCCAGTTTTTCAGCATTCAAGATTGCAACAAAACATAGTGTGAAAAAGTAGGTATAAAACCAGAGGCACCTGTAGAAAATCCAGTAGATTTGTTAAGAGATAGGTGAAGGAATTTGAATTCCTATGCTCCAATATATGCCAGCACAGAAGGTGTGTAGACCCCTTTCAGTGGCGTACAACCCACACCCGTCCCAGCTGTACTCCCTGAGCACATCAGAAAGCACACACTAGCCCTGTGCCTGGGACACTCTGTGGATGCAGTCAGTGCAGCTGGCCCTGTGCCTGCCCCTTTGGTGCTTAGGGATCAACAGGAGGGAGAGGTAGATGGGGCACCTCTGTTCTGACTCCTCTGCGGCTCCTCCTGCCCCGGGGAGCTGCTGCCAGCCACCTGCTCTCGGCTCTGCTGAGGCTGCTGCACAGCTGCTCTCACCACTGGGATTTGGGCTCGGCTTCCTGCCTCCTCCATCCCACCGTCCTTCCCAGGAAAGCCGGGAGGGCAGAGCACAGCAGCGACCGCGAGCCCGTTGGGTTAACATCAGTCGTGCCAAACTACTGTTCATTTCTCAGGCTTGAGAAGCAGCAGTGTATCAGGCATATTTTCCCTTTTGACTTACCTTTCTAACCTCCTCCTTCAGTCCTCTTTCTGCAGCACTTACTGATAGCAAAGCAGAGGTGAAGAACCACATGCAAATGCCAGCGGCTGCCGCTCCTGGCACCAGCCCTCCGCTGCTTTCATTTGCAACCCAGCAGCCAAGATCGAGAGCAAGAGCTCGCCCACGTGTGCTGAGGCAGCACCAACCATAAGGTGGGATTTTGATTCCTGCACAGCGCATCAAGGCACAGTGCAGCAAGCAACAAAATATAATGGTGAAATAAACCCTAAAACATCAAATCAGCCGCATTCAACATCCTTTTCGAGGACTTTTCCCTCTTGTGTGTTCCCACGTTGTGACTGGGAGGTGCAGAGCCAGCATCAGGCATTACTAATCTAAAAGAAAACAGGAAATAGGGGAAATGTGAGGAAAGAGCTTAAGACCTCCTCCTAAAGTTACAGTGCCTGAACTTAAAAGCCATTATACTAACAATTCCTACTGAACTGCTACTTGGGAGGCTGTTTCAAACCCCTGAGATGGAGCAGGAGTTATTGGATACACCAGCCTTCAAGAGAGAAACAAAAAATGAGAATGTGAAGCATTGACAATAAGGCAGCTTTCTTCCTTTTAAGAAAGGGAGTGCGAGTCTTGTGTTTCATACCTCTGGGGAAAGCAATTCAAAAGAGGAGGCCATATTCAGGGATGTCATCAACACATTACCAACATTTTCCTTTCTCTCAGCTCCCTGAGATTTAAAGAGCTGATGAGGTCAGAGAGCTGGGAATCCAGACGGATTTGTTGATCTTACCTCACTGTGAGAAGCCGCATGGTTTAGCTTTTCCTTACAAGACATTGTCCAGCCTTTCTTACATGAAGGATTTCTCATATTTCATTTGGTCTAATTATGCTGCCTCCCTTTCCTGCTCTCGTGAATTAATACCACCATGCTTGACTCTATCCACTCTCAAAATAGCTATTGATACAGCTTGCAGCTATTTCTATCTGCTAGTGTCAACATAAAGGCACATATTCCCAGAAGAAAATCTGATTTTCACAGCTTCTGCAGCAGCAAAAGCAGAGATTGCTCAGACAGAGATTGAAATGTTCTTCATTCTTGCCTTCCTTCTAAAGCAGATGCAAGTTCTCATGTCGTGGTGGATTTTAAAGCCTATCAAATCTGCTAGAACCTGGGGACAATCCACTCCTGAGAACAGTTTTTCAAGTTATATTGTGTTTCATGTACCCCAGTGTTCATATCCAAGTGTGCTCTAAGGAATGTTTTCCATTCTGGCCTAGTGATTTCCTTCCAGAGAAGTGAGTCTCCCAAATACTTTGGCATTTTGGTTCCTGAGCTCATTTTGCAATAGTACCACAAAAACTGGAACAAGTAAATCAGGAATAAATAACTCAGCAATTTGTGCTCCCGAGTAGCTTAAACTTTTGATGTCAGACCAAGCAGATTCACAGGGATGTAAGCAAAGAAACACGATGCTGCGAGGAGGGTATCTAAAACAGTGCTGGTCATTGTGTTCCTGCAGCTGCTGGTGTGCAGCTGAGGTCCGTGTGGGGTTTTTGTTTGTGAATTTGTGACCCTATCATTTGAAGGATGAAGACACATTTATATCTAGGGGTCTAGGCTTACATGCAGTTCTGTTGTCACCAAAGTGCTCTGCTGAGAAGCTGGGGAGGGAAGAGGACAAGGGGTGACGTTTCTGCCTACAGTGAAATACTTTTTGATCCTGACATGTATTTTTGTCAGCTGTGGGCTCTCCTCACCCCCCAATGCAGAAGGCTAACTTTGAGAAAGGAATTACATATCAAAGTATTTCATTTCAGTATTTCACTGTTATAGACATAGCATTAGCCTTCCTCCTGCCTCCCCCCCACCCTAAAAGAAGTGAAATGTATTTTTCTGGTGATCTTGATAGAACTGTGTACACCAAAATGTGACTCAGTGATTCTGACAACCAAAGTATTGGGGTATCACACACAGGTGAACCATCAGTGTCAGCAATAACCAAAAAAGTCTTATTATAGAATCATAGGATCGTTAAGGTTGGAAGAGACCTCTAGAGCTCATCTAGTCCAACCCCCTGCCCCGGCAGGGTCACCTAGAGCACGGGGCACAGGGCTGCGTCCAAGCGGGTTTTGAAGATTTCCAGAGAAGGAGACTCCACAACCTCTCTGGGCAGCCCATTCCAGTGCTCTGTCACCCTCAGTGTTAAGAAATCTTTCCTTAAGTTTCTGTGGAACTTTTGATGCTTCAGTTTCCAGCCGTTTCCTCTAGTTTTATCAGTGGCCACCACAGAAAAGAGGCCAGCACCATCCTCCTCAAATCCTTCTGGCCAGCACCATCCTCATCCTGCTGTTATGGGATAGGGAGGGAAAAAAAAAAAAAAAAGCAAGCAGATGCAGGAGGCTGCACAGGGTCCCCAGCCAAGTGTAACAGACCATGTGGAGTAGGTGCTTGTTTGCAGAGCGGTGCTGTGTGCCTGCCTCTCTGCAATGGGGAACAGAAGGAATCAGACACTCCCATATGCCTGCTCCTGCTTCATGTTTTGAGAGCTTCCTTCCAAAAACTTCAGGAACCAATTTCAGATCCTGGGCCAAGTCAGAAGCAAGAGGGAGATGATACTGGCTGAAGTGAAATAATGGGCTTTGGCACGTATGAATTGCAGGCAGGAGCAGTCCCAAAAGGAAAAAGGAGGAGGGAAATGAGTGTTTTCAAATCTCGGAGTGTAGAGGATTAAACCTGTTTAGCATAGCTGCAGATAAGGAATAGTGAACAGGATAGTGTTGAAGTCTAAAGAGCTCTAGCGTCACTCACGTTTATTTTGGTTTGGTTTTTGGTTCGTCTTTTTTGGGCATTTGTGCAGTGCTCTGACTATTCAGAGATAAGAAGGAGCCACATTCTGTGGCCTGTGTCGTACTTGACAGGAAACGGAGCCACAGTCATGCATAAAACAACCAGGAAAGGGCTCAGGCAGCAGTTAAGTTTCTAAGTAGCTGCTGAGGTCAAAGGTGGGGGAGCATCGAACTTTACTTTTGCACCTTTGAAAATTACTTTGCTTATTTTTTGGCTTTTCCAAGACAATTCCTGATAGTACAAGAACAGCTCAGCTGATGGCAAGCTATGGAGTCTATAAAAGTGGCATTTTTGAGGTAGCTAGTGATCCCATACTGTGCTTGCAATGAATAAGGCATTTGAGTATTGTACGCCTTGTCTTTCTCGTGCATTGTTATTTTGGTTTTTCGTGCATGGTAAGGTGAACTGTGTTTTCTCCAGGGTAGCAAAATAGTAAGGAATAGTTCATACTCATAAAGAGAACCTGAAATTGCTCCCACTTATTTCTAGAAAAGTCAGTGCCTCTGTATTACTTTTGAAGCTTGGCCGTGGAATTTATGTCCATGGCCGAGTAAAAAAAGAGATGAAACTCTGCAGCACCTTGGACAAACAAAACAACAACAACAAAAAAAAAGACACTCTGTAGCACCTTTGGACAAAACAGAGAATTTGAATAGCAAATGAAAACAATAAATACGGCAGACTGAGAGATTTCTATCAAATCTCTGTCCAAGATCTTTCAGAAGGTGATCTCCACTGGTCTCCAACGTGCAGAGAGAAATTCTTACTGTTTCTGAGAATTATAAGAACAGCAGCGCATGGTTCTGATGTGATAAAGCATCTTCCCTGCTTCTTAGCTCCCTCCGCATGGTCAGCCAAGTGCTTCCTTTCATATTCTTCATGCTTGGGATTACAAATGGCAGAATTCCTGTGGCAGAAAACTCCCGAACAATTCCAGAGCAGGAAATGAATGGAGATATTGGATAGCACGCTTGCGTGCCACTGGTATAGCAGAGGTCCTCTCCCTGGCACAGGAGGGTACGGTCTGCTTGCATTTGGGATGCCGGTTTTTGTCTCAGCTCCCTTCACAATCCGTGGAAACAGCAACGCAACCCACATGATTCTTCAGCATGCAAAGGTCTATGAATCTCTCAGTAAGGGCTTATTGCTGTGACGGGTCTGCCATAAAGCGCTCAGTGGGAACCTACACTGTTTCCCCTTATTGTGCAAGTTCTGCCACCGTTTTCAGTCTGAGCACAGGTTATGCAATGCATGGTGCTTTTCATTGAGACCCAGCAGCCAGAGGACCTTAGAGCCAGCTCCCAGGGAAAAGGGAAGCGTGAGAATCGCTGGTTTTGGCAGGCTTAGGGTGGGTGGTTTGTTTAAATTGGGATGCGTGGGGAAAAGCTTGAAAGTGTCATGTAAGGTCAAAATCCAGCAGGCATTCCAGCACCAATGTGTTACTTCGATTAAACAGATAATAGGATTTTTTTTAATATTCACATTTTTTGGAAGAATTTGGCTCCTGATTTAGGAAGTTTAGCAAAATTGCAATAATCCTATACAATTAATTCTTTTCCACATATCCAGCCAACTCTGATTAGGATGTATATAGGGTAGGTTCACACAAATAAAAACTCAGATAATCCCATTCATGGAAATTGAATTGAACAAATCTGCTGCAAGGATGAAGTAGAGAGGAACGGTATACGTGTGCAGCTAATTTGTAATCTAGATTATCAAACTGATTGCTCTCTCCCTTTCCTTGGAGTCCCTTCGAATACGCATGCACGACTGCATCAGTTCTTCCGTGCAGAGTCCTTGCACACGAGAAGACACTGCTCAGGTTTCTCAGTGTCTTTCTTTTTGGCAGGTTATTAGTCAAATGTTACTTATTTAACAATTCCCAGCAGAGGACTCAGCAATATCAAAGGGGAGCGGGCTTTTTACTTCAGGGCTACGGAAACACTGGTGAGAGAGGGTCTGTCTCAAACAGCTCACTGCATGCACCGGTAAAATCAGTTATTTTTATATGAAATACAGAATCGAAAGAAGTGACTTGATGAGGCCAGTATGCAGGCAGGCAAATTAGTCTGTGTCTTCAGAAAATCAAATTCAGTACTGTGCATAGTAAAGACTATATCATGTATTGTGCCTTTCTCTGTGTATGGAAAGACTCAGGAACAGAATATGCATTCTGACTCTATCACCAGTATATTTTTGTCCAAAAATATGTTTGACTATTATGCTAGTCTTTACTTACGCCTTTTGGGTGACAAACCTTTTAAATATAGTGAGGTCCAAGAAAACCATAGGTCACTCACCAATGGGGAGTCACTAATTAAAAAACGGATTGCATTTGTAACTCATAAATTATATGCATTTGTTATTTGCATTGAAATAACTATTGCTTTTAAAATATTCAGGATATTCTTGGTATTTAATAAGCTCATTATAGGAAATAGATGATCCTTACAGGGAGAAGAGGACATGGCCCTTGTAGATGGAAGATTTGGGCGGGTGAGATGTAGTTCTTGTGGAATGAAGTTAAGCAGCTGACTAAGCAAGTAAAATGAATCTTTTGGGCCTCCAGTTCACAGGCTTGTGTGAAGGGTGTTTGCTAACTCCTAATTATCATGGTTTCGTATTGCAGCTCGGTTCCCTTTTTCCTATCTCAGTTCAGACCAGCTCTGGCTTTTGAGGTTTAAAAAAATGCAGGTACTTTGCAGAAGAAGAATTCTTTGCTCGCAGTAGAGGTTCACGGTGGGATCCTCCTTGATTTCTAACAGCCACATTCTTTCAGGCTTGCTAATGCATTTAGTGATAATGAAAGCAAGTAGCTCATTGTGTTGGTATGAGCCAGGTGTAATGTAAATAGGTATTGTGCAAACACTGCCAGGCTGCCAAAGCAAATTATTTGTGGCTGATCTTAGCCTTCTGCAAGCATAGATTGATAACCATGACCAAGATCCTTGTCTAAAAGCTACTGCTACTATCAGCAGCCCTGGCACCTGGAGATCTTCCCAGAGACCAAACTGCATGACTCATTTGGGGCAGGACCCCTGTCCTGCTGCTTGGACATAGCCTGTGGCAAACACTGATCAGTTGCCTCAGCCCCTGAAAACAGGTTTTGCCCTGTGTTTAGCAGCTGCAGGTCTAGCAAACCTACAAGTCTAGAGGCTTGGATGCAGTCCTGTCCCACGTGCTCTAGGTAACCCTGTGTGTACAGGGGGGTTGGACTAGATGATCCCTAGACGTCCCTTCCAACCTTAACGATTCTATGGTTCCAAAGGGAGCCCAGGCAGGGTCCCCTCCGTGGACACAGCTATCGTCAGCGCTATGGTGAAACACGCGGAGGGATGAGAGCACTGCCTGCCAGTTAATCTATCTGTAACCAGCAGGCATATTGCAGAAGAGGTGTCTGGAGGGGAAATACTAGCGTGCTGATACCTATGTATTAGCTAGCCGAAAGCCATACTATTTAAGAGCAAACTTGAATTGATACCAGGAACTCTGCATTAATGCTAGCCCCAAGCGGAGAGGCATGTTGTAATTCTGGCGTGTGCTTCCTTCCCTTTGGCCACCTGGCTCAGCCTTCCTCCTGTTACCAGTGCTGCAAGTGTGGAGTCCCTGGAGCCCTAAGGAGAGCGCCCTGGTGAGACTGTAGGACTGGGCAAAGGGAAATTACTGGAAATCTGAAACCTCTCCCCGTATTTGCAGAGCAAACATTTCTTGTAATTGATAAGTGCATTTATTTTGTGCTGCTAATCACAAATTTTTAGTGTTACCTCATCAGCACAAAGCTTTAAGGCACAACCAGTTGTTCCCTAGAGTTAAAAGGGAAGGGATCTTGAAACTTTGATTGAGGAAAGTAAGTGTTTTAAATGTGTATCTCAAGCTGCTTGTTAAAATAAATGCCTGTGGTATGGCTAGGGGGGAAGGATGAAAGGGAAAATTCACTGGACTCCCAGAGTGGAACGCACATCATCTGCTCCAGCTTTTATTGCAAGGGCTCTGGTTTTACCCAAACTGACAGCAACTTGGCAGAAAGTTTCCTCTGCATGTTGTTCTTATGTAGACTTAGCAGTGGCAAGCTTAAAAATTGGAGAAAGGAAACTCCTCAGTGAGCATGTGGTCCACGTCTCCCTCGGTCCCGGCCCACCGGGCGCTATTGGGCAGCTGGAGCCAGGGCGGAAAAGAGCCCGCCCGGGTTGTGGGGGCCCTCGCGCAGGCTGGCGGCCCCGGGATGCGTCCTGGGAAAACAGGATGGATTTAGCCTTGGTTTTCCACCATGGTGCCTCCCCTCCAGCTTTTAGCAAGATAATTTTGATGCCACTCCAAGGCAGGCCCTGCTCACAGTAGTACTCAGTAGTACTAGAGCAAAAGCAGGAGGGTGGATTCAATGGGTTTAATGTGACAGGATACTGCTTTACAGGAACCTGCTCATGACAGGGCCTGCCTATTTACCAAAAGTCAGGATAATTGTGAATTTAGTGGCTCTGAACTAGAAAGCCTCTTGTGCAGCTGCACATGTTAAACTTGCATAAAAAGTCATTCTGCTCAGCTGCTTCAAATATGAGATCAGGTGCTCTGGGTGTCACCCCTGGAGCAGGGAGTTGGACTAGGTGATCTCTAGAGGTCCCTTCCAACCTCAACCAGTCTGTGATTCTGTGAGATATGTAATACTTCTATACATGTCAAAATGTTCTTGAAAGAAAGGAATTAAGGGCAAGAATGTAAAGAAAATGTGCCTTGTTTTCCCCTCTTCCCGAGGTATTTTAATATGAATTATTAAATAAGTCATTTTAACAAATATTTAAACTATTTGAAATATTTTAATTAATAAACTTTTGAAAAATATATTGCAAATGTTACTCCCCTGTTGTGTTTGGAATTGAGTCCAAGGGAAGCTTTCAATTTTGAATTAAAAGCATTTTTGATTTCAGCTTTCTTATTTCCAAAAGATCAAAACATATTTAAATTAAATGACATTAACCTGCTGATTTCCAGGAAATACATTCCATTTGAGTTTTTTTAAACTGAAGAACCAAAACAGAAAGACATTTTAAGCACAGATGAAAAAATACTTCGTGTTTTTTTTGCAAGGACAGTGAAAAGCATTCGTATTTGGCACAAGAAATGGCTTTTGGGGGAATGATTTTTTTGTGAAAGATTATATTTTAGTGGGGGGACCTGTGAAATGAGCAATGAACCAGGCTGTCAGAAGTCTGCTGCCATGTTCATAGCTTAGCAGCAAGAAGAGGAGGAAACTCTCTCCCTGCCTAAGCTGCAGTTGGTTTTGCCCCAGGCGCGCGGCGTGGGTCCTGGAAGGACTCACCTGCCGTGAGGAGATCAGGATTCCCGTGTGCTCTGGTGCCTCTCGGACCATCAGGGTGGAAGTTCCAGCTCCGCTTCCCAGAGAGTTAGTTTTTATTCTTGCAGTTGCCTGGTTTAGGAGTCTTAAAGCAGCAGGAGCTGAGACACTAGCAATAGGAAAAGTAGTTGTTAGCTGTGTGTTTGGAGCTTTCTTGCTGCAACCACTTCCACGTTCCCAGTGCCCATATGTGAAGATACTACAGCCCTGATCCCTAAGAGGGTTTCAGTGGAAGTTTGAGCACCAAGATACTTGTGCAGATCTCAGTACTCCAACTATCAAAGACCAGGAAGAGGCATAAGACATTTCCATGGTCCCTTCTCCTGCTTTTAAATCCAAAATTTTTTATGACCTCTGTTGTTCTGGAGGTGCAGAACCGCTTCCTCCTTGCTGAACAGATTCAGATATAGCCTGCATTTGACAGAGGATCCTTATCCCAGATTTGTCCAATTACTAATGGTGCAGCCGTTCCTATTTGTTACTGGCCAGCTGCTAGAGTTGGAGGAAACAGCATCAGTCTTGGTTAATCAGTAACTTGGGGTGTTTCTTTGTTTCCTGGGTTTGTGAAGAACCTGTAAATAAATAGACCCATGTGAAAGAGGGTTGGGAGGAGGTAAAGGAAGAGTGGATTACAAATAGTGATTTATTTAAAAATCAATAAATCCTTTTTTTTTAAGGGCAATAGAAATACTTTGCTTAATAATAATAATAATAATAATGAAACTTGGCAAGAGACATTGCTGTAGCCCAGCAGTACATGACAATTGAGAGAGAAATGCCCTGGGCTAGAGGAGTCTGCTTGTTTTTCTCAGCTACAGGAAATACAAAAATAAATTGCAGTTGCCAATGCAAAAAGTAACTACAGATTTGAGAAATACTGTTGAGAAATACTAGTTACATAAGCAAGAAAATGTGTTTTTTCATAATTGTGATCAATTCTTTTACCTCCCTATTGCTTCCTAAGTTTAGGAAATCTAAACAACCTTACAAGTAGATGGTAATGTCAGATGCTTTTGGTTTCCATACTTTCTAAATGGGGCATAAGTTGTTTTTCCATTTTTCAAAATGTATCCTCACAATTTCGGTACGAATCTGTTTCCATATGTTCTCTCTCAGGCTAGAGAATATGCAGAAGTAAAAATTTTCACCACTTCTTCAAGCTGTGCAGTTCTAATACATCTGCTAGTGCAGAAACTAGAAATAGTGTTTTGCCAAGCTGACTCCTGTGCCTCATCTCATTTTTCTTCTTTTTCCCACCAAACCAGTGCTCCATAGAGCCACTGGTCCATAGAGCACTGGTGGGATTTCCTGAAGACAGAGCATTGTTATATCCCGGTGCAAGTCTTCCACATATTCCATATTAGGTGGAAAGGTTGAGCTGTCTAACACTGGGTTTCCACCTATTGACTTTGAAAACACTGATCTCTTTATGCCTGAGAAAAGAGAGTGAGCTCTACACAATGTTTCTTATGAAAACAAATGTGCACGGTGCGCATTGCCCATGTCTCCAAGTTCCTGTGCTTGTTGGCTTCTCCCGAGTTACACACTGAAACTGTTGGCACTCAGCTTGGGAGTGATGAAAGACTGAGAAGCGCATAGAGGTGTGACAGAAGTGGGAGCAGAAAGTCTGCCAAAGCCTGTGGCATTTTGCACGGTTAAAAAGCCAGTAGCCTCTTGTTGCTCTTTGCAACAGCATTACTGATAACTGCCCAGTGTGCATAGGGATGAGCTGCTTTCAGCTGAAAACAGGCTCAAACTGAGCTAAGATCTTCTCTCATTTCTGCAGCAGTCCTTAAAGGTGTTGTTCAAGGATCCTCATATACCCTCATCCAGAGAGAACATGGAGAGGTTTGAGTTAGGCACTGCTCTGTGTGCTGTTACAGAGTCTAAAACATTGAAATATCGATATCCTTTGTTTGTAAGGTACATTTGTGCTGTTGATTTCCAATCATGGGGTAGTTATTGATTTTACTAGTCAGATTCTGAGATTTGTACTTGAGACGGAAGTGGTTGGAGAAGTGTCATAGTTGTATTTAGTTATACAGTACAACTACCACTAGATTTAATAGAGGTCACCCGCCATGGTAAGTGTGACATCGAGGTTCTGAAACTGTGTAAGGAGGGAAGTTGGAAAAGGAAAACGTGACGCTCTGCTCTGCATTTTAGTGGCCAGAAACGCTCAGTCTTCCTCATAGCAGATATATCATTATTGTTCTTTTTGGTCATAAATAGGTACTTTTGTGAGTACTGAGAAGTAGATTTTTGCATGCCCTTGATTATATACTGTACAGTTTCATGAAGTCCACGTCTTCAGCAGTGAGGTTGAGTCTGCACTTCGTGACTGATTACAGGGTTGAGAATATTGCCCCAGTTCCACCAAAGAGGAGAACCAGCACATTTTTGCTGCGGGAGTAGACTCTGAAAGCAGCAGTCATGTTCTTCAGGGCAGCACTGCTCTCTTGTCCCAGAATAGGTTAGACTGCTCTTCTGTCTCTAACATGAGACATAATTATGCATTACTGTTCTTAATTATGCATTGCTGTGTTGGGCAGGGGAGGTAGTACATCCTCTACTAGGAAACTTGCCGGAGCTCAGGATACCTGGTTATGTGCCAAGTAGGGGAGGAATCTCGCTCATTTCCAGAGAGATCCTGTGGTATCTGAGGTCAGATTGTGAACCACTTTTCTTAATCTTTTAATGTTTTAGCCCCTTTTTGTTTGTTGATATAACTTCCGCTTTTCTTAAGCAAGAGCTCGTGTTGACTCCAAGCTCAGGTAGTGCCTGGAGCAGTGTGAGCCTTGTTTCCTGTTCCGCCGTCTTTTCTCGAGACGAACATTAACGCAGAGCTGAGGCTTTGTCTCGAGGAGGACGCGAGACGTGGTGTGAGGTTACGCCTGGGCTACCAGCGCGTGTGCTTGCCAGCTGGGAGCTATGTAGGGCAGCGCAATTGCTTAATGACGGGGTTCAGACCTCAGCCGCAGCCCGCCTGAGGCCGTGGCTGGTGCTCAACGCGGCTGCCCGCGTGCGGGGGCAGAAGGGCACCCGTCCCCGTGCGTGGAAATGGGAGCTCCAGGGGAAAGGAGCAGGCAGAGGGAGTCCCGCCGGCCAGAGCCCCGGCACCCTGCCCTCTGGGAAAGCCTTCAGTGCTCCTTCCCTCCTAGGTTATCATCACTACAGTCAGGCTTGAAACAAACAAACAGAAAATGTGGACTGGTTGTCCAAAATTTCTACCGGTTGCATTACAGTAATAGAGAAAAAATGCAGAACACAGTAGTGCTTCTCCAGCAAACCTCACTGCGAGGCCCTGAGCTGCATCTAAAAAGGGTAAGTATCTACCATTGCCAGGGGAAGGATTGTTAATGCAATGGCCTTGCACCAATTTTAGGATCATCACTATGCCCAAGAGGCTCCAGTAGTATGTGTCAGTGCAGGAGTCAGTGACAGATCTACCGAACGTTTAACTTCCTTAATGCTACCCTATAAATCTCCTGCCCAACTCTGTGACAAAGAGCTTGCCCCCTGCCAGGTTTCAGCAGCCTGCCATCCTCAGCCACCCCGGGTTTGTTTCTTTGCAAATACAGGCTAAACATAGTAAGCTGCTCCTCATGCTTCTCAATCAACAGGGTTAGTGCTGCGCAAAAGGAATCCTGTCTTTATAGAGCAAAGTATTTGCTGTTGCTGTTGAGAGCAGTTGTTTGTTCTTAACTTCCTAATCTTGCCTGCTTTCAGCTCAGTAGGTCTCTTTTGAAATTAGCTCCATTTTGCTGCCTTGTCCATAGACAAAGCTCCCTATGTGTCAGGAATTACAGGTTTTATTAAAATATACAAATGTCCTGGAATCCATGACTCTTGCAACAGCTATGACAAAAATGCAGCCCAAGTATAATTCACACTTGCTCTATATCTCCTTCTTTGTCTCTCTTGATCTTTAAGTGCCGCTCAAGCCAGAAGTCTCCTAGCGCCTAATTAAGGATGTATACAGAGTTCCTACTGGAATACTGGCAGTGGGCAAAATTGGTGTCTGCATTTTTCTCTTACCTTTTAAAGTTTCACCAACTATGAAGCTGACCCCCTGTCAAATAACGCTGTTACCTAGCGTAAAAATAAGAGACTTTCACCTTGCGTTGCCAGGGCTCATTTTAAGTTGTCAAATTTTTCCTGCTGTGTCATTTTAAATTCTTTCCCATAAAGTGCAATAACTTTAAACTGTCAAAGGTTATATATTTTTTTTCTCCTCCAAATAAGATGTTTCCGTCTTAGGAGGTTATTAACAAAAGCAATGACAACCATGAAAACAGATAGAAAGGGAGCAACTGCGCGGTGAAAAGCAGTCCCCTTAGAGAGAAGAGTGCTTGCGTTTGTGTCACCCAGGGTAGGCCGGGGGTTAAGGATGCCCGTTCTCCTCTCCGTCTCTCCCTCTTCATTGTAACAGGGTGATTTATGTATCTGCTGCTATAGCCACAAAGGGAGAAAGCAGATCAGAGTGAGAGATCACGTTGCAGAAATTAGTGTTCTTGCTGCAGTCACCCCTGCGAGGCGGCGGGAGCGGCCTCTCGCGCGGCCTGCGCAGCGCCGCGGCAGCGCGTGTCCATGCCAGCTGATCCCGGGATTTGATCCCCACGCATTACCAGCAGGCTTAGACACATGCCGTTCATGGCTACAAATATATTTAGGAGCTTTCTGCTGTCAGGAGCACCAGGGGAGGAGTATCTGTCTGGCAGCCTTTGGCTTTATGATAATCAAATCTGATAATAATGGGGGCTGTCTATTATTGGGCTTCAAGCAGTGAACTGAAAGCATGTTCAATAATGAATAAAAAGTTTGTTGGAAAGAATTCTTTTGTTCTCACATGGCTTTGCTGTCATCTCCTGAAATGTTACTAATTTCCTTTTGGAAATGGCTGCAACAATCGAAGTTGATATCCTTGCCAGCCATTTGGTTTAAATAAGGAGCTGTATTGATTCGCAGGGATGCTGGGCCTCGCGCCAGCTCCCCTCGCGCTGCCGCTCGGGGTACGGAAGGGTCCCTGGCTCCGTGTGCCCTTGGCTAAGCCCTATCTTGTCTGGTGCGTCCTACCGTGTTGGGTTTCCTGCTGCTTGTGAAGCCGGCTGGCCATCAAAGAACAAAACGATTTATGGTGTGAAAGCTGGAAGTGGCCAGCTAGCTCTTGGCTCAGCTCTTTTCATCCCAAACCCGCATGTTTCTCAACACCCCTGGGGATCCCAGAATTTCCTTCTGAGCTGTTTCAAGCATGAATCTGCTGCTTCGTCTCTGCTCTTTGTGCTTCAGAAATAAAGTGCCTAGAAAACAGTTTTCTGGGAGACATTTCCTTGAAGAGACTAGACTAGAGCAGAAAGTATAATTAGAATGGAAGGCAGTGACTCAAGGTTTCAGACTTTGTCCTATAGCACCAAGAGTCGTGTGTTTAAGGCAAAATAGGCTGTAAAACCCAGTTGAGAAGCTGGCTTGATGAGTGGTTGTCTTCAGTGCTTGTCTGTCTGCGCTAGTGCTGCCGGCGACGCCGCAGCCCTTCAGCACCTCAGCCCACGGACACGGCCTGGGAATTCTGCGGTGCTTCAGCACTTGGAGGCAGCCTCACAGTGAGCAGGCCATCCGGTGTGGGGGTGGGCATCGGAAACGTCCAGCACCTCGGAGCTGCTGAGGAACAGGCAGGTTTTAATTTATGCTACTTGTTGCGAGTCAGGGTGAGGAAGGGCAGGAAGTAGCTGTTGACTCTAGGGCGACTGCTCCTTTAGGAAATGAGTGGCCTGACCTGAGATAAATGCTGTGATGCAAATGTGAGCTTGAATTATGGCTTGCAGTAAATTCGGACTGGCCTGTATTCAGGTAGGAAAGAGTAACGAGTAAGTCCTCGTTCCAGCAGGCTTACAACTAGGCAGGATTCATCCCAGATTGCCTGGTTTTGTGGTTAGTTGATGTTGCACTTGGAACTGTCTGTGCCTTGCTCTTACAAACCTTGATGCTATCAAACACCTCAGCGATGGCTGAAGGATTCGTTACGGCATCGGAAGCCTCTCAGCCCTGAGTCACCAGCCAGCTCTGGCTAGCAGTGAGCAAAAGTATTTATGTGGCCAGATCGTATAGAGCTGATGGTATCAACCCCCTGAGGTTAACTGTAAGGAAGGTGCTGCGGGCACTGGTAGGGCCACGCTGCGAGCACACGGTAACGATATGGCAAGTTGGACAAATCCCCCTGCGTGCCTGGAAACCTGCTTTGCAGTCCTTGAGCAAAAATACCCTGTGTTTAAAAACATATCATTTGGATCTATTTTTGAGAGGCTATCAGAACCTTCCACAGGTACTTGGGAAGAGACAGAGCGTACCAGAGCAGTGGCACCAATCCTCCCAGCCTTTGCTTTCATGTAGTTCATCTCAGCTACATTTATTCCAGAAACAGAGCAGGGACAGGGCAGGGGACAAGTCCTGGGGCTGTGGGGGGGACTTGTTAATATTGGGGACTTGGCAACTGGCTTCTCCTGGTAGAACCCTAGGGGAAGAGCAGCACAACTCTTCTGAATCCTCCGGCTTTTGAAGGTGATGTTCACAGTCGTAGGTGTCCTATAGAGTTTGTTTGTCCTCTTCACTACGTGAGTCTCCTGTCCCTTACACCACCAGACAGCTTGTACCAAGAGGATACTGTGCTTGCCTGCCTGCCGGTGAACGGAGCTGGAGAAGGAGGAAGGTTGCAGTTTTTAGACTTGTTGATTCCATCTCTAGCATAATGATATATATGATTATAACTTACAAATTAGAATCAGAATTACCCATGATGCCAACAATAAACATTCTCCTTAAGCTTAAGAGCTAGAACTGGAATTTTAAGCATTCTACCCCAATATTAGCCTTTGCAATGATGTAATATTGAATCACGAAGTTCAAATTATTCCTACGGTTGTTGCAGCATTTTGGTGATTGTCCGATGCTGAAATCCGCATCTAACTGTGCTCCTGCTACGTTTCATTATCACTGGATGTTTTTAGCAACGCTTTGCAAACCAATATCATGTTACAACAAAGTTTGCAGTTATTCCTCTAACTGCAAACTGTTGGTGCCCGAGGGCTGGCTGAAGACAAGAGCCTCCTGCACCAGGCCATGTAACAGCTCCTGCTCAGAGATTTGTCAAAGATGCAAGCAGGGTAATTTGGGGATGGCTAGTATAGCAGTTTAGAATTATGCCTTTTTTCACTTTAATCTGTCATAAATATTGGTATTTATAGTAGAATATATGTAGAATATTAGATGGAAAGCTGCTTCAAACTTCCATCTCTCTTGCCAATTCATATTCTGGCTTTCATCTGAAATAATCTTTTGTAGGTGATGTAACTCTTATTTCCTAGATGGGCTCTGTGAGCATTCGCCAACTTTGCTTATAAAGCCGCCTCCTATATTTTAAAGGGGCTCTGTACTTGTTTTAATAAAGATATAAAAGTGTCCCAGCAGAGCTGCAAAGCCAAGGGTTGGCAGGGTTGTGCTGCTCTAGGGCAACTTGCTTTTATCCCTACTTCTTGTGGCAGCAGGAAAGGAAAATCTTTTCCAAAGATACAGACTGGATTCCCCGCTTTTCCCAGGCTCCTGCATGGCTGCACTTGGTGTATAAATGTTTTTCTGATTAGCAATTGCAGATTGCTGATCTTAAAAGAGCAGCCACACCGTGTTCCCATGAGCCGAGGGTCTTCTCTCTAGTAGGGAGCGCCTAGAAGAATATATAGGAACAGGGTGCAGTTGTAGAGGCACTTTCCCAGATATCGTCCCCATCTCCAGCACTTCGTGGCTTAGACATCTTCCGAGGCAGAGCTGCTACTTTTGTGTTCTGTGTCTTTCCCCAGGAGTCTGCATAATCACATTTGATCTCCAGACTGTTTGGCAATGACGTATCTTCATGTTGCCAGCAAGTGTGGGCCACAAACAATACATGACTCCTCCAAGATCCTCTGTCTCCAGTGTCTCGTTTTGCATCGTGGTGAATTTATCTTTACTCCTTGGCCGCACTGTTGGGACGGAGCGGAGCCACGGCACGGCGTGACGCTTCCTCCCGGCTGCAATGGAAGGCGGGCTGGGACACGGCACGCGGGACACGGGATACAGCACATGGTACATGGCACGCAGGACAGGACACGCAGTACTGGCTGTGCCCAGCAAGCTGGCGAGTTCTGAAGTCTCGCAGTGCTCTAGAGAAGGTTTTCTGTTTGTCCGAGGGCTACCAAGATGTTTAGAAAACAGCAGCAAGAGCATCTCCACAAGGGCACCATGTGATGGCTGTTGTTTACAGCCAAATAAAAATGAGACTGAATTTGAAATGTTCCTCTGTGTTTTTTAGTGCTCTTTGGCATGCAAATGTGTTCCGTTTTCTTCTAGCTATTTTGCAGACTATCTTCTGCTGTCTACCCCAAATTGACAGTGGTCCATGAAGTGCAGATTGAGAAAGACTGATTTAAAGGAGTGCAAACTAAGAAAGACTGATTTAAATGTATGCTTCTTTACTAATGGCATCACCAATAGTTAAGTGATGTGCTGCCAAGATTTAGCGATGTGGTTTCTGTTCTTCTTCTTGTCAGAACTAACTCCTGCTTTTCTCTCTGTCTCTCTGATGTAGTAAAGCCTGAACCCTCAAGCCTCACTGAAATGGAGTCTGAATATTGAGGAATCTTCCATGTGCAGGTATGAGATTTTTTTTTAATGCAGTAGTTGCTCATTTACTGACCTTTGTCACAGACAGTACATGTAAACCATCTGTCACAGGCCGGAGTCTTGGCAATGCCAAAAGATGGCTTATCTCTTCAGAAAAAATATAAGTCTCCTGTGTAGATAACTGGGTAGTTAGAGATTTCTGACAGAGTGACAGTATAATCATGTCAAGAGATAAGTGGTTACCCTCAAAACCATGAATAGGCTACAACTTATCTTACGCGCCTCAGAGGGAATAAATAAAGCACACTGGTGTGTTTGCCACCACATTCATGTCTCTGTGTAGCTGTCATTGAATCTGGAGAGATGTAATTAATGGGATAATTAATCAGCCAGCTGCTGTATAGTTTTCCTATAAGTGAATGAGTGGTTTTTAGTGTCAAGACAACCAAGTTACAGAGACTTCTCTCTGAGCTGTTTTGATTAGCTTTGCAAAGCTGCCACTATTTTTTTCTCTCTATGCTGCTCGAGAGTGAACAGGAGGAAATTTGGGTGGGTCTGCATGGCCCGATTCCCTGTGGCAGTGCCCTAGGAAATTATTCCGGGAATTCATTTTAGGCAGTAAATGTTATAAAAGGTAGCCCATGCAAGTTGATGGTCCACGTGCATTTTGTGCCTTCTGCTTTGCTTGTTTCCTAGGCTGGATGCGCTGTTGTCCCCATGCACCGGTGTGACGTAGCAGCGGGGCAGCTTTCGTGCTTACTTGAGGCAGGGTCTGCTTTGGAGAGGGCAGCGGAGAGGTGGCTCGGAGCCCAGGGACGGGTCACGGACCAGCTGGGCCGCGCCGGAGCCAGCGCTGGGATCGAGTCTTCCTGCAGGTCAGCACAGAGGGGATTAAGGGAGTTCTTTAGCAGTCCAGGAGTGGGGTCCGCTGCTGGCGATAGCCCTGGCAGGAATGTTTGTCGTCCTGGTGTGGGGAATTCACAGGGTCGCTGCATCCAGGCTGCGGCTGCCGGAGCCTGCAGACAGCAGGAGCCCAGCTGGGACGGATCCATCCCATCCAGCTGTGACATTTCTAGAGGAGATGACGTTTCACTGCATATTAGTTTAAGATAATTTATGTAATTCGTGGAGAATTGGCACATTTTAGGTGCTTTTTCAAACAATTTTTTGAGATTAAAAAAAATAATAATAATTTAATTTTTAAGCATTTAGTCCTAGGTCTTTTTCTGAATGTTGCTTTACGTTTATGGCTACCTTTGCCACAGCACTTGGAGGAGCAGTGGCTTGCTTCAGAAATTGCAGTTTGCCCCAAAGCCTGCATTCCTAGCAAGTTGTCATGGTTATGTGCTCAAAAGTCACTTTACTCAACCTCTTGGTGTTACAGTGGTGTTTACAGTGGTAAAGTGTGGTTTTATTATGAGGAAAATCAGTGCAGAGAAGATTTTGCTGGGGCATGGCTCTGAGCCCAGGCTCCTACCTTCTTCACTTCACACTGTCAGCTGGAGGCGAAACCTCCCCTGGGCTTTTCCTTGGGTGAGTTCGGGCTGTCCCGTGCGGAGGCTGCACCTGCACCGTGCGGCACGCGGAGGAGCGTGCGGTTCAGGACAGGGCGGGTTTTCCCCTTCCACCGTCCAGACTAGCCTACGTTGTGGTCAGCACCATAGATCATGCAGACCATATCTAAAAAGTCACTGTGGATGGAAACATTTAACTATCCTAGCAGGGCTTTACACACATTTTTGTAGCCTCTATTTTAAATGTAACATCCTGTATTCTATGCCTCTAAGTAGCAAAATTTTCCACGGTCTCCTTTGCCTTTCTTCCTGTTCTTTGACTGACCTATTAGGTCTCCCAGTATCCTACACTGCTGCAACCAACAGCAAAGCAGACAACTTTGCATTTATTTCTCTGCAGTATGCTCATATACCCTAAAAATAATAAAATCTTCTGAATGAATTCTGAATAGATTCTGCTAAATTCTGGAATTACAAATAAAAATACAACATAAAAATCTCTAGATCCAAAAGAAGATTTTGTCCTTGAACGCGCTGATGAAGAAAAGGGTCTGTTTAGCTCTTTGGTGCATTTGTGGCTTCATAATTCTACATCTTGTGTTGCTCAAGACATCCATTACTAAAAGCTGTTTGGAACAAAATCCCAGTGGTGTTTCGAGAAATTAATTGCATCACCCGAAGACACAGTATCAGAACAGTCGAAAGGAAACATTTGTGTGTTTGGAAGACAAATTCCTCTTGCCCTACGAGTTTCCAGGAGGGAGGATCATTCCTGTCTTCTCGTTGCTAATTGTATTACAGAACTGGTTTCTTTCAGCAGG
>NW_010577134.1:287947-301117 GCF_000705375.1 Tinamus guttatus | reverse complement strand
CATGAGAAAATATAATTATGAATAATTTTGTTTACTAGACAGTTTTTCTTTGAAAATAATCTAATTAAAGTCTCTCAAAAATTTATCACCTCAAATATTCCCTATCGTTGGTTTCCCAGTGCTTCATTAATGTCTCTTTCATGAGTTTCTCTCTTACTCTAGATGATTGTTCCAGGAAAGTAATTTGAAATTATTTTCATCTGCCTTGCCATTGTGAAGGCCTGTCATTTAAAGATATAGTTCCTTTATTCCTTCCTGATGCTTTCCAGAATGTGGTGTACGCATATATATTAGAAAGAATAGCTAATTATGAAAATATATTTGTAAGAATAAAGGCTGGATGTGTTAAAAGATTAAGTTACTATTATAAAATAAACCTTTTGTGTGTGTGTGTGAGAGGCCAGTGCTGCTGCCCATCAGCACCGAATGTGAACATGTTGCATGTAGAATAGTTTGGCCCTTGCGAAGCATCTGATTTTCAGGGAGTGGTTCTCATAATTATTAATGGGAAATATAATTCATATAATAAATTGGTAGCTTACGTAGTTGAAAAATTACTGCCCTGAGCTCATGGCTATTAAAAAAAAAAAAAAAAAGGGCATTGCATTGCTTAGAGGACTACTCCCTAACTGTTCTCTCCTCAACATCTCCCACTAAACAGACTGCTGCTCTGGAGTTCCTTACTGCAGGAAGCAGAGTCCTCACTGCTGTCACTTGTCACATGAGTCCTAACGTTGCAGAAGTGCAACGCATGGGCTCGCAGCGATGGGCACCAGCTCCCCGGGCTGGCTGCTGCTTTGTTTTCTTTCTTTCTCACTCTGTTTTCAAAATTCAGTGGCATAAAACTGTGTCCCGAAGAGCCGTACCCCGAGCAGAGCTGCAGGGAGAGGAGCCCTGCCTGGCCGGGCTCCCTCGGTTGGCCAAGGCGCCTGGGAGGAGCGCGGGGCCTGGGCACGGTGGGAAAGGCAGGGAATACTGCCTAGTTCCTATATACATCCGTATTAAAGGAAAACAGCTGCTCCAAAATAGCCTTGGGGAGCAGATGGCACCATAGGCAGGCCAGTGTCTGGAAATGGGTAAAACTGGCGTTTTAAAAAGCAGTAATTTGAAGACTGAAGGATTGTTTGCTCCTCCCTCCCCTTTACAGTAAAAGTTCCTTTCACCTCAGCTTCTAACAAATGACACTTTTGCCTTCTCCAGTCTTTTCCAAGATTATTAAAGGGAACATCAGGCCATCCTAGCAGGAGGGCCATAAACTACTTCATGCTCAGGGGCTGATCTATGTGCTAAAACCTTCTTCCATTTACAAGCAATTGAACTAGAGTGCTGTGGCTCCAGCGTGTTTACTGTTTTGTGGGGTTTGCATGTTTTGCTGATTATGCCCCATCACTTTCACTGTTTTTTTCTGTTTTTACAGAAGCAAAGGCAGTAATGGCACTGATTGGAAAAGGAAGCTGACAGCAAATGTAAAGTTCAAGGTTTTTCCTCTTTTTTGCTTCCTTGGCATGCCATTACGGAGGGTTTGAATATACTACAAGAGATGTTGAATGTGACGTGAAACAGAAGTCTGTGCTACTTATTAAGCTTTGCAAGAGCTGATAAGTCCTGTATAAGAATGTCTGAAGGTATGAGTAACTATTTTCATACCTGAAATTCCTCTATAGTTTGAGCTGAACATGTTCTTCACTTGCTGACTTCAACTGTGCAGCCCAGGTATTGACAAGTGACAACCCTTAGCTCTGTTTTGGATGAGCAGAGCGCCATGTGAAAAAGAAGAAAGGGAATGTTTGTACTTATAGATTTAGTTCATAGGGCTCTCTAAAGAGTCCAACACAAAGCTTCATTGAAATAAGAAAGCAAGAGAATGGGAGAAAGAGCTGAGATTTATGTGAGCATTTGTCACAAGGGCAGAAAGCTGCTGGACGTAGGGTCTCATCGGCATCGCCCAAAGGCAGTTCTGTGCTGAGCTGCTTCTGCCTTCTTGCCTTTTTTTTTTCCTTTTTTCCTTTTTTTTTTTTGCACGGCAGAGATCCTGCTGGTGGCAAATCCCCTTTGCCTGGGAGACCACTTCTGGACACAGCCCTGCCTTTAAATCTCTTTACAAGAGATTTCCAGCAATCGAGTTTGTGGCTGCATTTACTTTGTATTATAACAATTAGGGCCCCATTGCACTAAACACTGAACAAAATCACAGGAACAGATGGCTGCAGATGTTAAGAGCTTATAACTGATATAGACAAAGGCACACACAGAGGGATGGAAAAAAGAGATGTGGAACAGCTACTGAGAACTACATTGAGCTGCAGAGAGCTGAGGTTCCCCATCTTTCAAGTCAGAGAGAGATCCACAAGAGTCTAAAACTTTCAGAAGTATCTTTATTTCCTGTGCTCCAATTCTTAGCCTGGCATATGCATGCCAGTCACCTGTGTGTGTTAATAGCATTCAGAATTGGAAATCAGAGACACTTTTCCTCAGAAAGGAGGAAAAAGAATTAGAAGCATTAAATTTGCAGCTCAATTCATGTCCAGTGCTGCTGAAGACCTCCTGGCGTATTCCCTGCTAATAGAGACATCTAGCTCGAGACGTGTTCAAACAGGCTTCCAAAGGAGGCAGAAATACCCATTCCCAAGCAATTACTATGGAGGTGGTTATCAAACCTGCGTTGTTAACTCCCTTCTAGGCGTACTGTCAAGTCCATGCAAGGAGAGGGGCCTTCTCCTTTTTCTTTTCTTTTTCTTTCTTTTTTTTTCTACTGCATCAAAAACAAGCAGTACTTACAGGAGTAAGTATTTTCTTTCTCAGTATTACATGGCGCTAGTCTACATCTGTCTGAAATCTCTTTCCTAAGTGATGAAATCATCAAAGTAAGAAGATGTTCCAGCAGCTGGATCAACTAGTCTGGTACTCAGAAGACCTGAGCACGGGTCCTTTCTCGCAGGAGCCTGTCCCCAGCAGGGAAGAGGCATAAGCTCTGTGTGCCTCAGCACTGCAGCAGGAAGGAGAGCACTGCCAGGCTGCAGCCCGGGCACAGCAGCTGGCTGGGGTTTCTAGGGAATATTCACCGGGTGGGAATGGCTGCAGCCCCCCGCTGCTGCTGGGGGTGCTGGGCTGCTGCTCTGGGGGAGCCTCTGCCACTTTATTCCACTCTTCTCTCAATAAATTCTCCCTTTTTTAGTCAGAGAGTATAACAGAGAGCCAGAGGCAGGCCTGTGTGGCGGTCCGTTTCCAGAGGGCTGGTGAAAGAGGTAGCCAGCATTTTGCATGGAATGGGAGGGTATTTGGCTTTTCCTTGCTATTCCTTCCCCTCCGCAGAAAACACTAAAGATTATTTGCATGTGTGTGCACAGTGGGAGAGGATGCCCAGCTGAGATCCAAACACAAATGAAACAGAACTCACAAAGTTCAAAGCTGACACAATCCAAGTTCTTGCTACTAGGGAAAAAAAATGTTGTTCTCTTTCCCCTTTAACTAAGAAGAAAATACACCCCCATCACCCATTTTAAAAGTGCATGCATTTACATCAACACACTGATTTGGGGGTAGGAAAAGAGAGATATTCCGGTTCCTAAAGCCTGTTTCTAATCATCAGATGAATTCTGAGACAATCTCTGAACATTCAGCACTTGTGGTCAGTTTTCCCCACCACCACCCGCCCCCCCCAAAAAAAAAAGCTTGTGGCTTTTGCAGACATTCCATAAACACAGGAAGCTTTGACTGCGTCTCTGAGAGATAGGGGAACAGAAAAGCAAAATACCCACAATGTGAAGGCAAAAGCTAAACACAGGACTTCCCATGCCAGCTCAGAGCAGTGATTTATATTGTCCAGAAGCCTGTCTTTGATGGCCAGAGCCAGATGTTTGAAAGAGAATTGCGAAAATCAGTAGAGTACAATTCGGACATAGGCTGCCTGTATTTCAGATTTCTTTTTAAAGAGTGGCTTTCTCCTTGGAGCATGAGGCTGCATATTCTTTTGGGTTGATTTTGTTACTTTGAGAGGGAAAAAGGACAGCATGAAGGGCTGCAAAAATGCCATGTGCGAGATGTCTTTGGTGTTTTAGATTCCTGTTGATCACATAACTATTCAGTCCAAGTCTGCATGTGCTGAAGTCTCAGCCTCAGTTATACTTGGAACAATAAATTTCATAGATTAAGCATATTTTGTCCAAGTTTTCTTTTCATCCATTTTAAGACTTCTGTCGTCCAGCTTCCTATTGAATGTCTCATTTTTTCTTTAAACATGCAAGTAGGCCAAAAAGAAATTCCAGACTTTTTCCTGCACCATTTATTATTTTCATACAGCTTAATTGTTGTTAGTGACCTTTCTAAAATAAACATTTTCGTTCCTCTCATCCATACTTTTTTCAAAGCGAAGCCTTCCCTTTCCTTAGAATAATTCCCAATCTCTTCTCTACTTTGCTTTTGCCCATTGTCTGACCAGGAGGGAAGCCTCTGATACAACTGGAGGTAGTCCTTTCATTTTAGATTAGCATTTGAATATTATAAATATTATTTGTTCCACTTGAATGTTAACTTTCACATCACATCATCCTAGTGAGAAGAGAATAGATTTTAACAGAATTGTCCACAGTTAGCCCACAGCTTGCTCAGGAGCAGTTGGAGTCAGTTATGGATAGCTGAAATTCAGACCATTCTTTCCAAGGAACATTACTTCATTTTGAAAAGTGAAGAATTTTACATCATATTAATTTTTTTACTTTTCTCATTTTTACCCAGTTAAAATTGCAGGGGAGAATATTTAGCTGAAGAAACACTAAAAATTTCTGTTGATTTCTGTGATTGAACAGCTGAATATAGGAGCCTTTAATTATATATTCTGAATTTAGGATTATGAATCAGAAAAAAATCATTTAGAATCCATATTCTTTGATGACAAGCTCCTTCATTTTTTATGTTTTCTAAACTTCAGTGTTGTGTTCCTATGTTTGTTATGATTTCTCCCTTAACAGTCAAATTGGAATACAGTGTCAACACTGGTAGGCTGTTTGTCAACAGAAACCACTTTCCATAAGTTCTGATTTTGTAGAAAGTTTCAAAGTTTAAACAAAAAAGAAAGGCAGCTTGTGAAATCTCCAGCAGAATGAATGAAAAAAAATCATTAGTAAAGTGCTATCAAAATCTCTTTTTTGATAGTAAATACATTGATCTATTTGATAGGAATATATTCCTGCAGAACTTATAGATTTCCACAGGTCTGTCCCATGGTAAACTGTTCTGTAGAAAGTTTTGGCTATAGCTCTGCTATGAGAGAGCAGTTTTACTGCTCTTGGTTTGACTTTATATTAAGGGCTGCATGTTACCGCGACAAATTAAAAATAGTTGATATTCTATTGTACTTCAGAATTAGTTATTAAGGAGTGTAAGTCATTATGAAATTGAATCTCTAACCTTTACTGCATCATGACTGTTATCTGTAGCTCGGGTTCAGGAGCAGTTCAGTTTGGTAAAGCTATCCATTAAAATCCTAGCCAGTTTCCAGTTAAAAGCTGCCTTCAGCATAACCCTGCTCCCTCCAGCTCCCACTCCGTATCAGCTCGGCCTGAAATCTGGAAATTCCTGTCCCCATGAGTAATGGCAAGGAGGTAAATCCCTCCCCACCAGTTCTTTGTCCCTTGCTCCTTTGGGTCTCCTTTGAAAGTAGTTAATAATAAAGAGCAAAAGACCCCTGGCCCTTATCACTATTTTATTAAACTCCCTTGCATGATAGCTTTAACACTGCATGTCCATTTTTCTGTTGTTTCCAGCCTTAAGGCAGATATAATACATGAGTGAAGAAATACCTTGTTTTACCAGCCAGTGTAGTTCCACAGCAACATAGTAGATAAGTTACATATGTTAAAGCCATTCTAGGGATGTGCACCAAAACCTCCTGTAAAGAGAACTCCAAATCAGCTCTTCTCCAGGGACCCGTCAGCAAACTTGGAGAACTCCCTGCTGATAATCAAATGTCATCTGTTCCCACCAGCTACAGGCTAAAATTAACTTGTACTGGGTTTTTCAAATGGAAAATTTGCAGTGTCCTCGAGTCCTTTGTTGCGCAGAACTCTTGTTTTCAGCTGTGTCCTTGGCAGGCTGCTGTGGGAGATGCAGGCAGCATCTGCAGATGAGGGCCCCAAGAGGAGGTCGTGGGCAGCACTTCAAAGGCAGAAAGAGAGCAGTGAGGTCCCTCTTCCCAGTGGCCAGCTCCCAGGGGAAGGAGATGTCTGTATGTCCCAGTGTCCCTGAATCCACAGGGATCTCAGGTGTTTTGGAAGCTGAGTGGCTGCAGGTGAGGGGACCTCTGGATGTGCAGGACTTCAGCCAGTCCTTCCTACCTCACCAGAAACTTGGGGGTCCTGGACCAAGGGTGGCCCATTTGGGTTACCAACAGGCATTCGATGCTTTTCTTGAAAAGGAGTGGGGGTGAGTATTTAGTTTGTCTTAGAGTTAAGCATGATAACTAGGCATAGATAATTAAATGTCCAATTTTAGCAACTTTGTGTAAGGAAAGGGCCAGTATGAATAATTATTACAGCTGTCAGCATTTCTACGCTGTTCTTAGGGGATTAATATACAACCACCAAAATTTGTTCCAGGCAGAAGCTTGGCATTAAAAGATGCAGTCCAGGAGTGGTTTGCTATTGTTGTTGTTTGGGATATTTTTCCCCTTAAATTTGATTTTTATCCATTTGGCTGTTTTTAAGCATGAAAATCTTGTGTTTTTGAAGGTGGAGATTCCTCGCATAGTTTTGGTTTCAGAGTAAATATTTAGAGAACTGATGGGGGTTAAAACCCTTTGCCTCCTGCCTTGCACCCGTTCTGACTCTCTTTGACAAACCTATTTCTTGTTATGTTTTTGCACTTTATCACAGCCCAAGATAGGGATCACTGAAAGGGTAGTTGTAGATTTAATCTTCCCTTTTCTGTTCTCTTTCAGTCAGTGAGGGGTTTGCAAAGCCCCTAGCTGACTATGCCCATTGACTTCTGATAGCAGGTTTCTTGGGAACTCTGAAAAATTACGTATTTGTTAGACACTGTCCACAGAGAGCACGTTCTCTGTGCACCTGTAATATCAATTTACGCACTCTGATGTCCTGAAAGTAGTAGTCTTTCCTCAGTCCCTTGAAACTGTATTCCAAAAGGTAGGTTTTCAGCTATTTCTAGAGTAAGCAGGCAGTTGTGAAGACAGTAGCAGGCGGAATTATTCTAGTTCCTGTGCTTTTGTTGCCATGCCTCTAATGCCAAATTTCTGCCAAACTGGGGAAGAAAATTCTAGCTTCTACGTGGCCAATTCCTCATGGCTTGAACAATTTAAAATAATCAGAGAACACACACACACAAAAAAAAAAAGAGAGAATTTTTTTTTCTCTCTAAATTTAGCAGCATATCTTCTAAATTAAGTTTTTTTTTCTTATTACTCAATTAAGAAAATTTTGAGATCTAAGAAAAGGATCTTTTAGAAAATGCAGCAGCTGAGGCTCCCAGCCCTGAATGGAGGGTTCACTTGACATTTTGTGAGCTACAAACCCCTGTGCTGGCAGGGAAAGTCACTCACTGACCTGATCATTTTTCTTTTTATCTCCAGTGTTTAGTTTTGCTTTAAAAACAAGCAGTGTAGGTTCTACATTGAATTCCAGGACTGAATAACCACATAAACTCTGAGACTCTGAGATTTTTTATAAGTTCAAATGGAAAATGTACCGTGAGGTAACAAAGAACCCACTATTCTGGGTCTGAGTTTTGTTTTGTACATTGTCTGTGAACTTAAGTATAACTTCTGCTCCAGGGGCAGCTGAGGTGCAAAATGGGCTGGTGTTGCCCTAAGATCTGAGAAGACAAAGACACTGAGAGATGAGTGCTCACATTTGATTCAAATAGAGGGAGAAGGAGCAGCAGCCTAATCCCTGTTTACTGAGGCCCCAGGGAGGATTGCCCTGTGAGTCCACACAAACCATCCACAGCAAAGCCTTGAGACCACGGCCTGGCCTGGCCTGGCGGCCTAGTGCCTTAGTAGCCAAAGTCTGTGTTGCTGATCAGAGCAATAACATTATTTTTCCACAGCTGTTGAACAGTCAGTTAAAATGGTGTTTGAGTCATGCTTTATAGAGCCTTTTTAAAGACCTGATGATTTTTCTCAGGAAACATAACTGCTTCGTTGACTGAGTAATGCCGAGATGCCTCAGCACACACAGCGTTAGCAAGCAACCTTTGCACATGTCTTCAAAGCCCTGTGTGCTGCGCTTCAACAGCGAGGGAATTTCGGGTTACATATCACATTTGCTCAGCCTTGCAAGCATTTAGCCAAAATGGGTTGATTTATTAAAATCTGCAAACACTAAGCTAATATACAGCACCTCCAGAGAGTGCCTGTGCATTGCGGGTGTGTGGTACATGTGGCAGAGGGACCATGGTGACTTCAGCTGCAGATGTCACAGCATCAAGTGGACTCTGACACAACAGGTAAAACCCCCAAGAAGGGGAGGTTGCTGCTGAGTCGGGAGCTATTGAGGTAGCAGGAACTCTGGTTAGTGAAGGGGGCAGAGAAACGTGAGTTAGAGCCACCTTGCCAGCTCCAGAGAGGTGAGCAGCACCGCAGTGTGAGCGAGCTTGCCCGGGGCGTTCATTAGCCTCATTACAGCGAGGGCACTAATACACTAATACGAAGCTATGCTATTCCAGGGGATAAACCCTACGTAGGAGCTAGGTCAGCTCAGTGTGGGTCGGACAAGCCTTAGATGTGATGCCAGGGAAGGAACAAGCCCCCGCAGCCTGGCTCGGGACAGGGACCTGCGAGGCAGACTCAGCACCTCGTAGCCCTCGCCCTCAGGAGCGCCTTAGATTCTACAGACCTTGCAAACTCTTTTGCACTCGAATAATTTCCAAAAGCACCTTACTTTAGCACCTCTCATCTTGCTTGGTGCTTCTAGAGCAGCAGGGATGCCTTTGCCGTGCCGGTGTCTGTGAGTTTCCGTGTCTGTTGCACGATGCTTTGCATGGCGCTGTGCGCTCACCCTGCGCCATGGGAACATGTCATGGGGCCAGGAAGGGCCCTGTGTCCACGGGGCGTGTTTAGGGCCTGGAGAGCAAGGCCACGTGAAGGGAAGCCATGCTAGCATGCAGGACAATGTTCTTTAAGACAGGGAAGCATTTTAAATGAGATTTACTGTTTGTAGGTTGAAGTTACTCAATTGTAGTTTTAACACTGAGGACTGGGCCCAGCTGTTAGTAACAGTTACAGGGAGATTCTCTTACAATGAATGTGCCTTGTCCTCCTTCCCCTTGGGCAATCAGACTAGCCTAGTAAGAAGATGCTTTCTCATGCAGCAAACTCTTGCCCAATTACCTGCTAAATTTAATCCCTTACAGGAAATTCGTGCATTCCAGGTTTGTTTTCCTGTGTCGCTTCCCAAGAAAGGAGTTGTTCTGGTGAGACAGCAAGTTACGCTGGCATGGGCACCTGGGTAGAAACACCTGAGTTAGACTGATAGTGGGTGAGTGCTTCTCAAGCAGGTTTGCTTGTAATTTCTTCCAGACCAACATGGGCAACCTGGAGTTCAAGTGTGGCACTGGGTGTTGCAGAACAGAGTTCTTGCAGGTTTCCCTGTTAGAAAACCAAGGCCAAGCCTATGCTGTACAAAGAAGCCCCATATCAGAGATCCCAAATGTAGCTCCAAACAAGGTGCTGAACCTATGTTGGACACCACAGTGTCTAGCAGGGACATTGTGCAGTGCTTGGGTCCTGCGAGCGCTGTGAGTGCTCAATTAGCCCCTCTACCTTTGGGTGTTACTTCAGCCAAGCTGCTCGCAGTGCTGACGCCGGCTGCTTTGGCACTTGCTTGGAGATTTTTACAAGGTGCCCATTATGTGATACATACACACGCCCAAAGGAGCTGTAAAGTGAACTTGGTAACAAGGGATGTTGTGGGAAGGAAAAAATAAATAATAACACCACCACTACGTTTTAAAGATATCATTGTTTTAAGTACAGGCAATACATTTAGACCACAGAGAATTATAGAAACAGACACCTATATCTTACTTCATAGCAAAGTAATACAGTAAGTCCTTAGCGCAAACAAGGACTCGTGTAATGTGTGCAAGGTATATTTCTCATTAGAGGCATTTTGGAGAGTAACACAGTGAAATTCAATCTATGTTTTCACAAGGAAAATAACATGTGAAACTCTGTTAGAGTTTGTGCTACAGGCCTGACAAACACAAAGCGTGTTGCTCTTCTAATGTAACTGCTCAGCTTAAATACCAATTTCTGACATGTGATTTGTTTCAGTAAACCTAGAGATATTAAAATACAACCAATCTTTTGTACTCTCAAATGCAAATATTTTAGTAAAATATTAGAACCACACTATTTTGTTTTTCCCTAGCAGACTTGGTATCAGCATGCACTTGTTACAGGTCTATAGACAGTACTAATTTTACTAATAACACAGAAGTAGATGAGCAAACATTAGCCAAGTCTTGTCTTGAAAACTATTCAGCACTCAGGACAATAGTGAAAACTGAAGACGGCCTGGACTAAAGCTTGTCAGGAGCCACCAGATTTCCTCTGTCTTGTACAACAGAGACTTGTAGAAGCTGCAATGTGTTAAGGAAGGTCTTAGAGGGAATAGCTGCTGACAGGCCGAAGGGCATCCTGTCAGTGGTGAGACGAGGCGGATGGTGCGAGGCCGCTCCTGTCCCTAGCCAGGATGGACGAGTTGGGGTCACCTGAGTCTGGAGAGGTGGGGGCAGCTTTCTGCTCTGTCAGGATCCGAGTGTAATATGTTGCTGTCCAAGTGGAGCGTAGTCATGCCCCTCTGTTAGGAGGGTCATCCTCCCTCATCACCAACCTCAGGGTATCTAACCGAGGAAGACATTGGCAAGAAGGCCCCTGGGGACTCCTGCCTCCGGCTCCGCTCCTGCTGGCGACACTGGCAACAGACACGGCTCGTTCTGCACAAAGTGGTAACGTCAGCCATGAACTTCCAAGAGTGACTCTGGCAAAGCCCAACTGTCTGCTCAGCTTATTGTCCTCGTAGGCCAACAAATGCGAAAATAGCTGCTGAGGAAACTTGAGCTTCTGGCTGGCTCCTGGCCTGGGATCCAGCTGTAGCAGCTACAGCACTGCAGGGCCAGTCTTCAATTCTACTTGATTAACAATTCGTGCAGACCGTGCGATGGTCGAGATGGATGTTAAGTGTGTTGACATGCAGAGGATTAGCTCTTCAAACGTTTTCACTGTTGGCACCTGCAAGCTGCTATTTTGATAACCGCTGTTATAACACCAGTGATTAGGTGGGATATGTGTGACATGAAGCTGCAGACATTTTTTAAGTGATGTGAAGTTCAGTAAAATTGTTCTGGATGTTTGAAATATGGAGGCCATTTTACCTTTGGTATGAGAGCGAGCTGTGCATTCTAAACACCATGTAATGCTCCTCCTGCTTGAAGCTGTGATCTGTGTGCAGAATCAGCCATGCCATGATATACTGAATTAACTATTGCCTCAGAGGCCTAGCAAAGTACATTCCACATCAAATAGGTATTAATCCCAGGGCTGCAACTACAGACTTTTTCTTTTCAGTTTCACTGGAAGGAAGGGAGAACATGATGTGTAAATATTAACTCTGTTAGTTTATATTTCTTAGTCTTAGACCTAAGCTGTGTCCATAAGCTCTACCCAAGCAGCTTTCTGTAGCAAAAATAGCGAGAAGATCCAGTATGTCCTTTTAACTGAAAAAGCATTAACTAACTGCTAAGAAATTAGTGAAAGTTTTCAGAGCTGCAAACAAGAAGGGTACAGAACTAATGAGAGGACAGATTAACATTTTTTTTTCCTGTGGGACAGATTTTTTGTGTTTGTTATTGCTGAATCTCATCTGTCAAGTTTAAGTAATAACATGTCAAATTGCCAGCTCGAAGAGCTCAACGATATGAACTGCATGTTTATTATCAGGGAGGATGGGAAGACCTGGGGGCTGCAGCAGAGAGATGCTGGAAGGATCCATTTGATCCCACCGTACCTGCACTCACACAGGTTTCTGAGCTGAGACTAAACATTTTCACAGCTCTTTTGCTGTGGCAGCAAGTTTCAGGCTGCACAAACACAAGGCTTAAAATGAAGGGGGTAAAATGTTATTCGTTCTGCTACATGACAAAGAATTGTTTATAAAATAATACTGAATACCCCTTTTTTTTTCCTTTCTGTCCTCCCTGAAGAAAACTCCAAACAGATGAGGAAAATAACTCCTCAGTTTCAACAGAGAGTTTTTCTTTGGCTATATTACAGTATGGCCTGTAGTTTAAGGATTAAAGTGCATGAAGGAGCAAGATGAGAGTAGGGATGAGAAACTAGATCTAAGGCCTCGATACCACTTGGCCCCTGCTAGTACTGGCTGAAAGCTGTTGTTAAAATTAGCTCATTGCTACCTGATGCTATGTAGGCAGGATCCCCCACATCCCAAAATCAGTACCTTTGGCATTCACTGGCACTGCCAAGTGTCAGTATGGAGGCCAAGGGACGAAGAAGCATTTTGCTTATGTTTGTCCAAAAGTATCCTGGAATATGTCTTGACTGGGAAAAAAATCTGAGTTTTGTGCGTGTGTGTGTTGCAGTATTGTATGGTAATAAGTAAAAATCGTTTTTTAAAAAAAAAATGCTTAAAAATAAGCAGATTGACACAGCCTAAATCCCTTGTGCTCGTGTCTCCTCTTGGCTAGGCACCTCTGAAGACTGCTACCTACTTTCCTAGGTCATCAGGCATGAGCAGGTAGGTTGAATTTAGGCTGCGTGAGTGTGGGCGTATTTTCCTACATCCTGTCCAAATTCAAATGGAAGCCTGGATGTGGGGCATCTGAGCACTTCCACAAAACAAAGCTCATTCCTGGCAGGAGAGGAGCGTGCACGTGTACAGCCCCAAAACTCCTGCTGATTCCTTTACTAGCTGGCTTTCCTTTTCCAGCTTTCTGTGCAGTGGGAGGGCTACTGCCGCGCGTTCCCTGCCGCCAATTCTGCCAAACCGTTTCAGGAGATTCTGAAAACACTTTCAGTTTTCCCAGTTGCAGCTCAGAGGAGAGAAATATCTGCCTGCCCTGATACGTCTCTATAGCATCTCCCTCTGTACTGTTATATGAGAGGCTGGATATCAGCAGTATCCTCAGGCTTCTTGGCTG
>NW_010577134.1:254501-281156 GCF_000705375.1 Tinamus guttatus | reverse complement strand
GGTCCCCGGGGCCGCCGAGGTGCCGGTGTCGGCGGCTCCGCGTCGTGGCCGGGCGTTACCCGCCCGTGGGAGCGCGGCGCCCGCAGCGTTTGGGGAGATGCTGCAGGGCCGCCGCGCGGGCGGGCAGCTCCCGGGCCTGGGCCGCGTCTGCCTCAGCCCAGGAGCAGCCTCGGGGCCTGTCCAGAGCCCCGCGCCGTGTCGGCTGCAGAGCGAGGAGTTAAATGGGTGCCTCCTTGGGCAGAGCCAGGGCTGCCTGCATCGCTGAGTTGGAAACCATTAAGGATCTCTCTTTTTTTCAGGCAAAGTTGGCCTGAAAGGCACTTTCATGTTTGCCTGTGTTAAGTGTTGTGTTTGCCAGTGTTACATAGGTGTGCACAGAGAGACAAAGGGAAAAGTATTAGGTGGTGCAGGTGTAATTATGGGTGGTGAATGTAGTGAAAAAACGATGACAAAGGATTTCTGTCTTTTTTTGCCTTGCTCTTAGCCTTGGGAAGTGGTGGCACCCGTGGGTTATTTTTCCTTTCTTTAATATAGTTGATGTGCTTAGGATGGCTTCAGTGCCTTCAGCCGTTGTGCAGAGCTGATGTCAAAGGCCAGAGCTGTTTGTGTGGTTTGTAACGATGGAGAAGGCGGCGCTGGCTGTGGGTCTCACAGCGCACAGGCCTCCTGCACCGCTGGGGCAGCAGGTTCGCCAGGAGGGTGTGTGGAAGGGGAGGTCGTGGCCGCGCGCGGCTGCCCCGCGTTCCCGCAGGCCGCTCCTCGTGCCCCGCTCGTGGCGCGGGCTCCCGCGGCAGTCGCACCGATTCGCTCCCCAAGGCTCTCCCTGAGCAGCGCTTTGCTGCGCAGCGTTGCCACGCCTGGTTGCTATGCCAGGAAACAGGAAGGTGGTTGTTGGCTCCGGTGGCAGGAGGAGCCGCTCTGGAGGAGCGACTGCAGCTCCCAGGCACCTTTTCCCATCGCAGCTTCCTCCCAGGGCTGCCCTGGGGCTCAGCATCCCGCGGGCGGCACTGGCCTTTCCCGGAGAAGCTGCGTTGCGGCCTGGGGCGTCCAGGCCCATGGTGTTGGGGTCTGTCTTTGGGGGAGGTCATGACTGAGGCGAAATAGCGGAGAAAGCAGCGGCGCCTCTTCTGCAATGAGCCGCGTGTGGCTGCACCGCCGCGTTCCGCAGCGCTGAGGGCTGCGGAGCAGCAGCTGCCCGGGCTCTGCTGCACCTTCCCGGCGCACGTGACCCGGCAGGGAATATTTTCTTTCTCTGCAAGGTACAAATGTGTAAACAATGGAAAAGCCAAAGCTGTGGGCCAAGCATATCACAGCTTACAGCTTCTGATAGTAAATAACCAGACCATTCCCAGAGTCAGACTCGTTCTTCAGTAGCCACCATTTTTATTTAAAAAAGAAGAAAGAAAAAAGACACTATGTTATGAGCGTGCATTTAGCGGTTGCGTTTTCAGAGTACCTTATTCCTGCTTCAATTATAGGATTGGCTGGAAAATAATCTCTTAGAGCAGTAATAATTAACACCCAATAGCAATTTATCCCTGTCATCTCTCATTGTGAAAATATGCAGTGTATAAGTGTTCTGGCAGAAGAGCAGCAGCGCTGCTGCCTGCGCCGTGGGAGTGCCCCGTGTCACTGGGGTTTTTCCTTCCTTGCCATAAAAGGAGAAAGTCCTGCTCTGCAGAAGAGTAACTTGGGCCATATAAGGGTAGTCGCAAACCCTCCCTGAGTTACTGCTTGTGGAGCAGGAAGTAAAGACCTGAACTTTAGTCGCCCTCCGTTTTCTAAGCCTGTTGTGTGCTGTTATCCGGATGAGAAGTCGTAATGTGACAATAATTAACTTGAAACATTACTAATTTCCCAAGAGTAACGTTTGGTCTCTTTCTGCCTCCAGAAGTTCCTTTGTTTCTCAGCTCAAGATGTTTGAATTGTTATTTCTTAAAAGCTAGAAATCTGAAAATATAAATTTTGGATCCTAGCTGGATAAAGACTTTATATTGGAAATAATGTGGATCCGCAGGGATCTTTTCTAGTCCTGCTTCCATATGCTCACTGCCAGTACCTGGTAATGTTCAAATATATATTTGCAGCTCTGTTATCTGGTGTGCAAGTTCTCCTCGCTGATGTTTTGTACAAAAAAAGCCAGAATTTGGCCGAGTGTATCCAAGTGCCTCTAGACAGTATAAACAACTAGTAAGTTCCTTTAATTTTTAGTGAAAGAAGAAGAAAAAGTACCAAGCTGATACTTTTGGTATGAGAGGAATTTAGGATTCTTTCTTTTGCTCCCATCCTTCCCCCCACTAATTGGATAGTATTAGAAATACTGAATTTTTACTTCCTCGTACGTGGAGAGATAGTTTCCAATACAAATCAAGTAATTTACTTCTAAGGATAATTGTTTTGAGGTTCTTTCTGCTCTTTAATATTCTTCTGAAAGAAATTAAAGCTTAACAAAGGGGTTGCTTCAAGAAGCCTGTTACAGAACTCTAAGCAAGCATAAGCTGGAGGTTGTTAGAGGTAGAAGCTTGTTAGGATGAGAGAGAGGTTGGTTGCGAGTATCATACGAAGGATTAAGCGAAGGCTAGTGCAAGAGAGAGGGGGGCTTGGGGGAAGCTTGGACAAGTCGTCAGAGCAATGGGCACGTTGAGGTGGCGGCCGCCTGCACCAGTGCCCTTCCGTGGTGTAGCCTGCACTGGTACTGCCTTTGCCAGCTCTGTATCTCGCCTGTGCACAAAGCTTGGGGGCATCCAGTGGCTCAGGTGGTTCTTAAATGTTCTCATGCACTCTCTGTGTGAACTCTGTCACTGCACATGCTGATACGGGTGCTGTGTTTTTACGTGTCTACCTTAAACCTTAATGAAACCAAGGAAATACTGGTACAGCATTTCTTACCAAACTATGGCCTAAGGTCAGAGTTAAAGAATTTGTGCCAGTGTACTCCTGCAGTAGATTACCCAATTCTTCTATGCTATCCTGAACAACTTGGATATTGTTCATGTTGATTTTGGTTTTTTTAAAAAAAAAAAAGAAAAAAAAGGTTCAAGCTTGCAAATACAATAACAGAAGATACTTAGAGAACGATGCCTAATTCCTCTAGTACTGTTCTTTCTAGCACAAACTGTTTAGCCCTTAACGTGCTTTATGTAAAGGAAGCACTAATCACGTTTTCCCCGTTAAGCAATAACCTCACAGTTGGGTGAGGGCAGGTTTGTCTCTGGGCACATGCCGTTTAGTGGGTGAAGTGAGAAATATTGAAGTGCTTGTAACTGACACTAGCAGATATGTGGGTTGATCTCTTACAGAAGGTGATGTATGTGTGTGTTACTGTGCATTAACTTCTGTTCTTCCTGTGCTTAGGCTGAAAGCGAAGTAGCTTCCCTGAACAGGCGCATCCAGCTGGTTGAGGAAGAGTTGGATCGGGCTCAGGAGCGCCTGGCTACTGCCCTGCAGAAGCTGGAGGAGGCTGAGAAGGCTGCGGACGAGAGTGAAAGGTGGGCAGGGCCACTCTTGAAGGCCTCATTACCCTTATGACGAAAGTGGTAATTGCCAGGGTGTGGGTTAGGGAAGTAAATGAAACCGCTCCTATGTCTCTGGATGCCTGTCATCCCCTCTGCCTTTGCCTGCAGGAGCTTCAGTTTCAGCCTGTCTGTAAGGATGTCCTAAATGTGTAGGTTTGAGTTCTTGCTTGTGCCCCAGTTGCAAGGATCAGATTCAGTTCGGACAGGCTTTTTTTTTTTTTTTTTTTGATGTGTGGTGTCACTTCCTGGGAAAACTGCTTGAACCAGCCCTGACTCCTGTGTTTGGATGGCAGGTTCTGAATGAGTGATTCTTAATTTTATTATGTGTAGAAAATACCACCTAGAGAAGAGCAAAGGGCTGAAAGAGGCTTTGGGTCTCTTGTTCATCAGATTTGTGCATGAAGGTTGAACAAAGGAGGGAGAGATAGTGCTGACTGAGTCTTATTTAGGCTGGGATTTTCATAAGTACTACTTAGGAGCTCAAGACTTGCTGACTTTGGAAGATCCCACACTTTGTTTTGCAGATTATATTTTTTGTCTGTGATGATAGAATCTTTATTTGTCAATGAATTCCAAATATAACGCACCCCTCTTCTTACCTCAGTAACACCACAGCCTGTTGAAAATAAAATGCCTTACTATTTCAAAGGGTGCTGTGTGTCTCTGATGAAAGGGAATTGCAGGCAAACTTGCATGGAAAGGAGAATGCAAAATATTTCCTGTTTTAAAAGGGTTAAAATTTGCTGGTGCGAAGTACAGAGAACTTCATTGCTCAAGGGCTCTGTTGTGGCAGACCTCATGGCAGTCTGTCTGTCCCATAAAGATAGTATCTGTCAGTCTTGCAGGAATAGGAGCATGTCATCTCATGATGAGTGAAGAAACACAGATGTCTCAAGTCATTTTTATTAGATCCTTAGAAGCAAGATGGTTTTGATTTACTTTTGTATAAGATCTGTTTTCCCTGAATTTTAAAATGAAGAAGACGAGTCAGCTGGTTTCAAGTTTCTGGTAGAGCTGAACTGTGGAAAGAGCTAAACAAATGACTGCTGTTTCCTCTTAAGTCATGTAGCTCTGCTTTAAACTTCCAGTGTGAAAGCACGCAGGCCTAGAGCCCCTGGTCTGTAAAATCAAGTATTTGACATGCTTCATTCATCTTAATGTACCTCTCTAAAAGACACAATCCAGTGGTAGCAGAGCTGAAGATAAACTGGCAAGCCCTGAACCTTGCATTTCCTGTTTTACTTGTCTTTCAGAGGAATGAAGGTCATTGAAAATAGAGCCCAGAAGGATGAAGAGAAAATGGAAATCCAAGAGATCCAGCTTAAAGAAGCTAAGCACATTGCTGAAGAGGCTGACCGCAAGTATGAAGAGGTCAGTTTTTGAACACAGGTCATTTGTTTCTAAAGGCCTTCAGACTCTGCGTATGGTTCCTTCTTTCCCTTGCCATATTCAGTTCGAAAGATCACAAACGCCACTGTCTGCAGCTGCAGAAAAAGCCTGGGTACCTGGATATCTCCAGGGGGACAAGTAGGTGGCTGGAGATCTGTGCTCCGTCCTTTACACCCTGATCTTTTAAGGAGTCTCTCAAAATGAGAGACTGTTTCTAAGCTGCCTTTTGGTGAATGGAGAAAAGAGGCTGTGAAATACATCTGGTAACACAGACCCAAATGCATAATGAGGATGTCTCCTTATCAAAGCCCACGTGTTTGCCCTTCAGCTAAATCCAGGAGGAGGCCCCACTGCCTGTCTCGTGGGTTCTGGCTGCAGGTGACACTGGCCACAGCAGCGTAATGCCCGTGATTTGCCTTTTCCATAGGTGGCTCGTAAGCTTGTGATCATTGAGAGCGACCTGGAGCGGGCCGAGGAGCGTGCGGAGCTCTCGGAAAGGTACATGCGGGAACTCCCCCTGAGCTGCGTGTGAGGTGCTGCGAGACAGTAACTGTAACAGCATGAGACGTTGGCAGTACACTGTGTGTTCAGCTCCAAGCTCTGTTCTGCTCGTTTACTGTAATGGTTGAAACAAGTGGTCAGCACCAAAGTAAACGTGTCTGTGTGCGTGTGCGCGTGTTTTGTCACTGCATGCTGTTCCTGCACACTGATTTTGTGAATGGCTTTTGTGCATTTCATGTGTTCACTAACAGCCAAGTCCGACAGCTGGAAGAACAGTTAAGAATAATGGATCAAACCTTGAAAGCATTAATGGCTGCAGAGGATAAGGTACTGATACTAATAAACAGTTCTTAGGTTTAACTGCAACCCAGGTCTTTCAGCTTTCATAGTCAGTTAGATCATTCAGTAGTAACAAATAAGTCCTCACTGCGCTCTTTACTCCCTTTGCATCTTGCTTTGGTGGTTTTTCTTTGGTCTCGTTTTTGTTGTTTTGTTTTTGTTTGTTTATTCATTTTTATCTTTACAACCGATCTCCTGTGCAGCCAAAAAGAAGCTGAACTGTCTCACATTTAAAGACCGTCTAAATATTTCTGTGTAAGCCAAGAGCTGTAGATAACTTGTGTCTGGTATTCTTAACACACTTGGAAGAGAATTTGGCGTCAGAAAGAATTGCTTTCAATCTGTGATGGATTCAGCTGCTTTTGAGGCTGACCTTTTGCTCTATAATTGTTTTCATTTTTCTCTATCTTTTCCCCCTATTTTCTCCTGTTTCTTTTGCTTGACTGAATCTTCCACCCGCCCCTTTCCTGCCTTCATTCCGAAATAACAGCAAATGTTCTGAGCTTGAAGAGGAGTTGAAAACTGTGACCAACAACCTGAAGTCGCTGGAGGCTCAGGCTGAGAAGGTAGGCTAGAGACTTACATGAGAATGTGTTAAGTTGTCAGCCGGACTGGCCTGTGTTTCTGTAGGCTGGTAACTTTTGTATGCAGCACTTTAACAAGGCCGTTTGCTCATAGAAGCATTTGGACTTTCCACTCAATCTGTATTTGGATGTTATGAGCAACTAGGGTTCTTTCGGATGCCAAATAGATCAGTATTATTTGAACATGTCTTCTGTTAAACATCCAACAGCATTTATATAAACTTAGATAATGTACTCTAAAATGGCATTTGGAGTATTAGGGTCTTATCTCAAAATGCCCCTTCTCTTTAAAACTGTAGGATTAATTTCTCCTCAGTTCCCACTGCATAGCCCTCGTATGTGATTCAACTAGTATGTAGTTCTTGTAGTAGAATTTGTATGACTACGGTCTGGTAAGTGGAACTCAATTCTACCCATGTTCCTTCTATGCAGTTCATCTATTGGAAGGCAGTTATGGATGTGATACCTCTGTATGTGTTGAGCGCTTGGTCTAATATCTGTGATCCTCTTTCTAATTACAGTACTCGCAGAAAGAAGACAAATATGAAGAGGAGATTAAAGTCTTGACTGACAAACTGAAGGAGGTAAAATTAGAACCATTCTTCACAGCACACCTTCCAATACTACTTTGTTTCTTTATATATAAATACTACTTTGAGTCTTTCGAGATGAATGTGTCATTTGTGAGACAATGAGTTTTAGTGTTAGCTGCCTCTCTTCAGTGTTTCAGTTATTTCAAATCCATCTCCCGTCATTGTACGTACTTCCTTCTCATTTGAATTTTCTTTGTATATGTAAATGTTAAATATGTATATGTAAATAAGTGTGCATGTGTTTCCTAAAATTGTGTGTTTGCCTTGACTTCAGGCTGAGACCCGTGCTGAGTTTGCTGAGAGGTCAGTAACCAAGCTGGAGAAGAGCATTGATGACCTAGAAGGTATGGTTCCTTGTTTTTCGTGCTTTCCACAGAAATACAGATATCACGTTTTCCTATTGTTTTTATTCGGTACTCATTTCTCTTGTTCTGCTTGTACAAAGGGTCTGTTAAGAGTAAAATATGCAAAATGTTTGCTGAGTGTTTTCCAACTGAGAGGTGTTGGTAACTTAAATATTTTCAGTGAACAGTGTTTTGCTCTTGCCTGTTTCTTTTCTCTGATGCTCTGCAGATGCCTTTCGTTTTACTTCAAATTCTTTTACTTGGAAGCATACGCATATATAATGCAATTGATTAGGTAACTATTGCTAGCAACTACTTTATTTGCTTTAAAAGTTGGTGAAGAACCATGTTACGTTTGTTATAATTAGAAAGGTAACAAACAGACTTAATTTATGACCACAAAGAGTGCAGGTCAGGGCGAGCATTTTTTTTTTGACAGAACAATTTTAGCAAAGTTAATGGATTGTATACGTATCCAAGAGGAGAACTTATTTACGCCAAGAGGGCTTGATTTAAGGTTTTGATAACTCTTGCAACTACAGTACAATGCGTTTTCTCCCCCAGAGCAAGTAACGCAGTAGTGCTTTGTAATTAAAGGTTAAGTTATATGGCAGTTAGTTCCTAGATATTTTACAGTGTCTGAGATGTTAAGCAATGTGATTGCTGGATAGAACAGCAAGCTTCCATCCATGTAATGCAAAGGAAGTATCTCGGGAATAATACTCAGATGCTGAAAACTTGGGGAAGAAAACTGAGTGCTTTAGAATAAAAATCTCATGAAAAATCTGAGTTATTACTGCTCACAGAAGTGATGGGCTTTACATTGCCCATGGAAGATAAATGGAAGATAAAAATAAACGTCTTCCTTGAGCAACACTTTCAGATCTTCTGCCCCTGCTGCCGACTTGTGTGGCTCATACGTGTGTCTCTAGTGGTTGTTAAAACAGTGCCATCCAGGTAGGGATACACAGGCTGTGTTTTCCTTATACGCTTTGTTTGCTGCCATCTTTCTCTTGGTCACAGGTTGCCTCACTGGCAGCTCAGTTAAAGAGCTTGTCACAAAACCCTTCATTCTTTTATTATTGTTCCCTAACTTTGTATTTTGCTTCTTTTGCTCTACCTATTGCGACACTTCTTTCTGTGCGCTGTCCTCTCCTTTCCTGCTGCTTCTGGATGGTACCTCATGCCATTGCCTTCACATCCCATCCCATGGTCACGCTCCATGTCCTTGCTCACCTTTGCCTTCCCATGGGGAAACGCTAGATGAGCTGTACGCTCAGAAACTGAAGTACAAAGCCATCAGCGAGGAGCTGGACCACGCTCTCAACGATATGACTTCCATGTAAATGTCTTTCCCGTTTGTGCCTGCTTCCATACCCTCATAGATTGCATGCCTCTGGCTTTGGGAATTTGTGCTCCCTCTGCAGCGGGAGACGTGTTTCTGTAGTGAGAGCAGGGGTACAAAATACCATGAACAGTTTCTTTACCGTGGCAGAGTGTGGGTGAGTGTTCTGCCTAGCCTGGTAAATACTCATGGTGATTTTGTAAGCTGCCAAATAAGCCTGTGTTTACTCTTTCGTTCCCTATCTGATCCTTGTGTCTTGTGGTTGCCCTTTTTGTACCTCCGCTTTTAGATTTTCAGCTTGCCTCTGTTCATGTATTTTCTCCCAGGCCTATCACTTTTAAATTGCAGAGATATAGTTACCTTAGTACATGTTCTGTACAGGGTATGTTGTTGTTCTGCTCTCACAGTTCTCTGGAAAAGTCCTACCAGAGTTTCAGAGAAAAATGTGAGAGTTGGCTGTGTCATCTATTAATACCAATGAAAATCTAAACTTCCTCGACTGCTCTGAAATTTTCAGTTGTTGAATTGTACATGCAGAAATTGATTGAGAATACTCAGTCATTTAAACTCACAGAAGTGATAGAATTAAAATATGGGTTGTTTCTGTGAAGATTACTTGAAAAGCTCTTTTTTTTGTGCACAGTGGCAGTAACTTGCAATAGCAGAGGTTTCAGTATCGGATTTAGTCCGTGAGGGTGGAAAGGAGGAGCATTTTGTGCCGGGACGTGGCAGGGTGCTGGGGTGTGGGGCTGGAACTGCGCAGCGAGGATGCGGCCCGGCCCTCTGGGAGCCCGGAGCTCTGCTCAGAGATCAGTGCTGCTCAGTACCCAGCTCCTTCCTCTCGTGCATGAGCAGCATGTGCTTGACGAGGGAAAGAAGAAGAGCTGGGGCTCTCATGCTGTGATGTTCAGCCCCAGCCTCTCTTTCCAAACCAAACACACTTTCAGCAGGGCATGAGCTTTGGCTAGAGCTGAAAAGGTGTTTGGTATTCACCTGGTTTTTGTTTGTTTTTTTCTTGCCTGCCTTTAGACCCCTACACCTATTCATCACTTCCCCTCTCTCCCAACTTCAGTAGCATCTAATGTCTGCTTTGTATCCTCTTTATGTCCCAACATATGCTTTTGCTCAATGACTTATCACACAAATGGATTTTTTTTTCCTCTGTATATAGAAATTACAGTATTTCTTTACTTTGAGATATCCCAAAATGGAAAGCAGACTTTAAAATGCACTTCTCTGCTGGTCTGTGAGGATTTGCAGTAGCGTTCTGGTCCTGCATGGTGTGGTATTTCCCTGGTAGTCATCTCAGGATGCTGGGCTCTGCTGTGCTGTTGCTATCTTTTGAAAATCTTTACTGCACCTTTTTATTTCCTACCTTATCTCACCTTTTCTTTTCGTGCAGATAATTTTCTTTGCTTCAGTTCTCCAAAGACATCTCCATCAGGTTGGATAAAACATCTTTCCAGGCTTTTGGATGTTTCCTGGGCTCTTTGTCCTGTCTGTTACCTTACCTGACTTTCTAGCGCACCCGTCTCCAACTATGCCCTGTTTGTGCTCTGTTGTACAGAAACTCCACATCTCAGTGTAAAATAAACATCCCAGCTGTATCCCTTTTGCTATTCCCGTGCCTTTTATTTATTTAAATAGCTATTTTAGTTATTAATAAAAAGTTGCTTTTTTGCCACTAGGGACTTAACTTCTGCTGTTTCCATTTCTTTCCACAAACACTTCTGCTTAAATGTTGGCGATGCAAAGCCAACAATATCAGTGTAAGGGGTGAGAATGCTATTCCTGGTATTTTGAGGCTGATGCTGACCAGTCATGATCTTGATCTTAAGTTATGGTGCAGATAAAATGACGCTGAGATTTAATGGGATTTTTTTTAGCTTGTTATTCTCAGGCCAAAACTGCAAGGACACTGCTCCCTTGGGGTCACTTGGTCGTGGGAGCAAGGCCAAGATAGCAGTTAAGCCCTTGCCATTAGGCTTTTCATTTTAGAGTTCAAATTGTCCTCAGAGTTTGACATTGAAGATTTCCTGCTTTTTATTTAAGTATCTGTTTTTTTAAAATCCCTTTCCTAGAGAAGTTAAGGAGTAACATGGAAAGCTCAGCACCTTCCCCTGCTTTCTCCCAGCAGTAACTTTACTGTCCTGCAGGAAAGCTGCACTCTACCACATGCGGTTTCTCGGGAAGGGTGCTGCTTGTTACCTTTTTTACCTTATGCTTTCTCTTGAGAGCTCAGCAGGGAGATTCCCGTAGCTTTTCAGTCTTGTACTTACCTCAGGTTAGCGCATGAAGTGCAGATTCATGAGAAATGTTTCAAACCTGAAATAAGAAACTCGTTGTTACGTCGATACTGAAATGGGTCTGCTGTGAACAAACATACTGGTTTCAGGTTGGAAAGCCCAGACAGTGGATTTCAGTTGATGTGGCAGTGTCTAAGTATGGAACGTTAAATACTGCCACCTCTTGCTCTTTTGTGCTTTTATATACAATCTTCTTTCACAGTGGAAAATGCTATTTCCAGTTTATGTGAAAGCATCAGTTTCAGTTGAGTTGAGTTAATATGCAACTAACTGTGTGTGTTGCCAAGTTCTGAAGCCACAATAACTGATAAGCTCATCACATTGCAATGGAGTTTTAATTTGGCATATAGCATAATGTAACTGGCTTTCTTGTTCAACTTTAGATTACAAAATTACACTGTTGAGTAGTTTTAATCTACTTTTCTCCTCCAAGCCTGTTTTCCAAGTAATGTGTGAAACGGGTCCATCTCTTCCCCTCAGATAACTTCATCTCATTCCAGTTTTTTATCCCATGGCATTTGTTTCTTTCTGATGTTACAGGGTGTGGGAGGAAGTGCAAGTATGGGGTGTATATCAACAGTCAATAGTTTGCCACTCATGAATCACGATATAATTATATTTTGCATTCAGTGTATTGAAATGGCAGAGTAAAACGTTTAGTGTGTAGGTTAACCAAGAGTATTTCAGCATTTGTGAAACAACTAAAGCCAGATGTGGTTAACTTGACAATTGCAAGAGTCTGGGTAAAGGAGAGCATGGTCTCTTGTCAGCTGAGCTGTGGTAACGGAGGCTACAGGAACTTCAACCACTGAATGTATCATTTGTTTCACTATATCAGTAATTGTTTGCTTTTTTTTCTCATCTTATTGCAAAATGTTTTTGTGCAGTTAAAATCCAACATAGGGATGTAGTAATGCTTAAAAAAATAAAATAAAGGGGGAGGTCTTCACAGTAACTCTAAATATCGATGTTTAAATCTCCCCGTTCCCCTTGAACGTTCCTCCTCATACCTCTGTGCTGCAGGGTGAGGAGCCGCTGTCCCTTGCGGTTCCCCTCCCAGCAGTGCGGGTTGGCCTTTGTTGTGTTTTTGCCCCCGCGCGGCTTCTTTTTTTTTTTTTTTTTTTTTTTTTTTTTTTTTTTAGTTCAAGTTTGTTATGTTGTCATGTTTGAGTGACCACATCTTGCTAAACAAGTCGGATTTTTAGTAACTGAGGTTTGGATGTTTTTTTCAGTGTGTGTCTTAGTATGTGGCATTGTTCCAATAGAAGAAACAAAAGCTTCATTAACGGTCCAGACCTCAATTCCTTGACATGCACGGACTTTCCTGAGCTGGCGTCAGGCCGGGCCTGGGGATGTCGTTGCGCAGGCGCTGAGTTCGGTGCCCAGCTCCGCCGTTACGGCGGGTGTGGCCATGGGCATGCGGGATCCCGTGGAAGCTCCTAGAAGGTTGTGGCAATGGCTGCCTTGCTGTGGGGTCATTTCAGAGCAAGAGGCCAGGCGATCGGTTTGTCCCTGGACTATCAGGAAAACGTACATAGGTTGAAAAGGCAAAACAGTGAAAAACCATCAGAGACCTTTGCTTCCCTGTCTGCAACAGCTCTTAAATTTACTGCCATGACACAGCTGTAGGTGTTTGATCGTGAAGTGTGCTCTTGGCTCGCCGTACGTGGGCAACGCAGATTTCCGCACTACCATTTCATTTACCTTCAGCGTGATTTTTTGTGCGTGTGTTGTGCAGTTTTTGTCTGTGTTTTGAAGTACCACCAGGGAGTTTAAAGCCTCTTTATATTAGTAGCTCAAGTTCTCTTGCCCTGGTAGAAACACCACGTGTAGAGCTGTGAGGTTCCACAGTAGGGATGCCCTGGAGCTGAGGGCTCGGGGATCACCCGGATCCTGCTGAGCTCCATGCCAGGAGCTGAGGAGAGGCCTCCCGGACGGGGCGAGCAGCAGGGCAGCTTCTGTCACACCCGGGGGACCCGGCTGGCCGCTCAGCGACGCCTCTCCTCCCTTGGCCGCGCTAGGATGCAATTGCCTTCCGCCAGCTGAGACGAGAGGTTCCAACACACCTACAAAAAATGATTCACAAAACAAACTTTCTGTGCGTTATTCGTAAGTTTTGAGCAAGATTTAGCCCTTTTAGGAATGTAGCTGCAGTTCTTCCATTTTTATTCCTCTTCACCTGTCTCGCAGCTGTTCTCCCCAACAGGAGGATTAGCAGGTCCTCCTTAGGTTATAATAGCAGCTCCTTGGAGCAGCTATTTAATTGCTAAAGTTCTAGAGACAAAGGTAAAATGTTTCTCTGTATGTTACTAGTTACTGAACTGTCTGTGGTGTGACCAGTTTCTTTATTAACTCTGACTTACCTGTTTTCTCTGTCTAATCTGTCTTCATTCTGCCTCTTTTTTTCCTTCTAACCTGCTTGCTGCCTGTCAGACCAACTCTACCAGCAACTTGAGCAAAACAGTCGCCTAACTAATGAACTAAAGCTGGCATTGAATGAGGATTAAACTTTAGTGTGAATATCTTGTTAACTTGTTTAAAAACTGCTTCTTCCAAAAGTTCCTCAAGAATGAATCAGTAAATGTAGAAAGAAGCAAGAAACCTAGAAATTGATTTTCAGGATGTTGATTCTGTGATAAATTAACGGATGAAATTCTCAGTTTATGTTGGAAAAAATAAAACGGAAGTGCTCCTTCAGATGAGGCTGTTGTTTGTCTGTACACACAACTACTCTGGAGGAGCTGCAAGCTCCTAGTTGGGCTGTGCAGTAGCTCCTTCCCACTTTGGTACCAGTTACAGCACTTTGCCAACAGTATCCAAGGAGTAACAGCCTTCCTTGGAGAGAGACGATGGGTTTAGCTGATGCCATAAACTGGGCCCGAGGGCCCGACTAGGAAAGGAAGTAGACGGAAACCAAGATTCAAATTTCAAAACCCATATAAAGTATATTTATGGCTGTTCTCTCTGGAGATAGTAATGCATTAATTTTGCATTACTACAAAAGGCACTCTTATTTGACTAAAAACAAAACAAGAAATAGGAGCTCCATGTGCAAATACCTGGTCGGTTTGAAGGTATGCTTGCGTTAGTGTGAAGTTACATTATGGGGTTCTGGTAAGATGCAGCTCTAGAATATTGTGCTCATTTACTGTGTCATATAAGTGTGTTAAATGACAGTCCTATAAAAGTGTGCATGCAACATAAAGCTGCTTTTTTATTATTTGATGGCAGAAATAAGTTAATTTTCTCAAAAGTCATTTGGCTGAAGGAGATGGCTCTAGTGGGTTTTTTTTTTTAGTTCTATGCAAATTCTGAATTACATGAGCTTAAAGCATGGAACTGCAAAGACCTTGCATCTGTCTTTCTTACTGCCTTACTTTAAAAAGTAAATAAAAAATCAACTCGCCATTCCACATTCCTATGGCAAAGAGCTCCCAGAACATACAAGAATATAGTCTCTGACAGTACATTTTCTTTAAAAATGCAGCTGTGAACAGTTCTAGGCTTGCATTACTTGCATTTTTTATTAATTTGGAGCTCTCCCTGTTGTGCTGTCTGAGGACATGAGCATTTATGAGCATGCACATTTTTACCTTGTGAAGCTCCGTGAGGAGTGCTGATTGCATGCCTTTGTGTTCTGAGAATGGGTGCCTCCAAAGAACTGCTATTCATGTTCTAATTTTCTAATCCCACAACAGAGAAAGTGGCGCATGCCAAAGAAGAAAACCTTAGTATGCATCAGATGCTGGATCAAACTTTACTGGAGTTAAACAACATGTGAAAACCTTCTTAGCAGCAACCACATTATTTGTGTTATTATTATTTTTTTTACACCTGCTTGCCGTGAAACCCCATAAACATGTCTTTATTTTAGTTTCACCACAGTCACAAGAACATCTGCTAAATTGTCAGGCAGGGGTCAGGGAAACACCCAAATGGGCAAGCCATATGCGGGTTAAGCTATGATATTATGGTTTCTATGTGCCATTTCCCAACAAAATGTTACCTACACTTTGTAGAGAGTTCAGCAATATGCTTAGATTTGAGGAACCCTGGCTGTGGCAGAAAGTGTCCCACCTCAAGTGCCAACTACAATTTTTATCAAGAAGATTGACTCACATTCAAGAAAGATAAGGTGGAAATGGTGCTATTCTAAACACTGAGGTCTTTTGTTTGCTCTCAGACAAGTCAGGAGTTTGACCAGCACAGTAACTTATTTTATTGGCGTTTTATTGATCTGTGAGGATTTGGACTCTCTGTGCCTTCTAATTCAATAAAACGAAGGTTATGTAAAAAACAAAACCAAGCGCTTCTGGAGGTTTTAAACTGTGTGCTTGCAACTCATTACACAAGTGTAGGCCAGCATTTCACCTTGAGTATTTGTTCAGTTGTATTTTTCATGTTGAAATGAAAGATTCAATAAATTCAAGACAAAAACAAAATTGGTAGAGATTGTTTAAAATGTATTTTATTTGTGGGGAGTCTGGGGGAGGGGGAGGAATTTATAAATCGATAATCACCTCACTTTATTTTTCACACTTTCTTTTGAGCAGTTTCAGAAGTATGCCTGTATGTATACATTGTATAATTATATGGAATAAAATGCACCTTTTAGGACATTTTTTAAATTCTGCTCTCCTGTGGTTTGTTTCTCCTCACTCTCGCTTTGTGTCTGTGTTGTGCCGAAACAGGCCCGTGCGCAGGGCACATCTCTGGGCCGAGGCACCACCCTGGTCTCGGGTCTCCTCTGGTGCCTGTAGAACTGCCCTGAGCGGCTGAGGCCTGGGCTCGGGGGAGACTCGGCCGTTCTGGGGCTCTCCGAGGGCCCTGTGCCCAGAGGCCTCCCCAGCACCCGGCTGTAGCTCCATGTGGTTACGAGCCCAGGGAGCAACCGGCCCCAGGCGCTGCCTGAGCTTGCGCGTGGACAAACCTGGGTTCAGCGGAGTCGGCGGCAGAGCTTCCCCGGGACTGTGGTGGGAAATGAGCCTGCACGGCTGGGCTAATGCCCGTGCTGCCTTGCGTTTGTGTGTCCTCCCTGCTAATACCCGTTAACTGCTCTTGACAGAGTGCCAGGCTTCTCAAAGTGGTGATGTGCTGGGTCACCACAGAGCCTTCCACCCAACTCTGCACTAGTGGCTGCTGATTTCTGTGTTGGTGGGTATGTTGAGTTGAGTAACAGGGTCTGTCACCAGACATCTTCAAAAAGCAGGGTCCTTATGCTGTTTTTTTCCATAGTATCTTGCTGAAAGCTGGTGTTGGACACTTCGTTTGGGGAACCTGAATTCATCACTTCAGTTGAGGGTTGCAGAAAGATGGTGGTTTTAAAATCTCGTACTGAGATTGTCCCTATTAAAGGGGCAAACATCTGTCAGCAGGCAGGGAGGGCTTAATCTGAGAAAGTCTCTGTTTCTAGAACAACTTTCTCCAAAGGGGGCTGTTGCAGTTGATGTTAAAAATCTTCACAACAGGAAAAGAAAACCTTTCCAGCTCCAAGGAGAGCTGGAGGGAGCAGTGAACACGATAGTGAATTGCCCAAAGTGGCCTTCTTGGCTGCCTACTGCCAGACACATAAATAAGTGTGCGTATATATTTGCTGGAGCAGGGAAATCTGTTTGTACCATATATCATAAGCCGCTAGCTGTTACAGATTTTTTCCTGAGGTGCCTGATTAAATGAAAATCAGTGAAGCTAGAAGCATTCTGCTTGTAAAAATAAATAAATCAGGCTTTGATTTAACCCCGTTTCCAACAAACAGGAATTTCTCCCCCTGCAGCTACCTTGCCAGAAACAGTACTCTGAAAATTTATTGCATTCCAGATGTCAGCAGCATTTAGCATTCCCCAAAAGGTTTGTCCTGATGTGGAGTTTAACTCACCCTTTTCTTGAATGCAAAAACACATTTGGCAGACTGAGCCCTAGCAGGGCTGTGCAGCTGTGCTGGGTGACCCTGCCAGCGCTTGCAGACCTGTCTTCCCGCAGTGAAATGAGCAGTGCTGAGCGCGCTAGGCTTGGCAAAACCTGCCTTCTTGCAGATGTGCATCTGGTGGTTGACTGTAACTCCCAGTGATTTTTTTTTAATTCCCCAGATTCTGAGGCTTTGGTGTTGTCTTTTGCTCTCTCATGGGATTTCTGTGATGCATAACAACATGCAAGGTGTGCTGCAGGGTGTGCTATGTACCTTTCCCTCTATAGGGCATTTTCTTGCATTCACTAAACTTGCAGAAATGTAATTTTCTTCCAGAGTTCTTTCCCTTTGTGGCCAAGACTAGGCAGTCAATTCAAGAGTTACTGAGTGAGGTAAGGACAGATCAGAGCAAGGTATGTGACACTTAAAGAAATAAGGTTAAAGTAGCAGCCTGTATCTAAGGGGCCGCAGCTCCTGCACCCAGGGAAGGGGCTGTGCAAACCAACCGATTGCTGCTGGGTTTGCTGGTAGCGAAAATCTGGGCTGTTTGAAAACGTCATTGCACTGTATTGTACGAATATGTTACATCAGGCCTTCTAGGAGTGATGTGATATCTGCCTGGAGAAAACTAGCAAAAGAAAATAAACTGGCTAAAAAGGTTTTTTAAAAAGTCAATCATTCCTTAGTGAAATATTTTTCCTTGTTTTAATAATAATTAAAAAATCACTGAAAGATTATGTAGGATTTGCAGCAAAAGGCCAAAGTTGTAGAGAAAATAAGAATAGTGGTCTTCATCTTTATGGGTTTTTTGAAAATGCACACAGGAATAGTTATTTCTAATGAAGGAAAGCTGTGTCATTTTCCTCTTTCAGTGCACATTGTCTTCTTTCCAAGAGTACGTTAGGGAAAATCTATTTAAGTTTGCATAACTCTTGGCTCCGGTTCCAAACCTGTCTCGTTTTCTGTAAGTCACAGTCTTGCTGGTTTGTAAGGCGTTCCCGAGTATTACGTAAATGCAGGATGCCCCTCATAGGGAAGGAGCTCAGTGACTAATCTAGATGTCTCAGCTGATTTATATGGGAAGAGAAAAAATGAGAGACAGAAGCAGGTAAAAGTCTACAAACAGAAAAGTTTATACAGACAAAATGCCAAATGCTTTCTAACGTTAAAAGTTAAAAAAAAAAAGAGTCCGTGCAGTATTTCCAACACCCCCAAAATCTAATTGTGGAACGTAAGAACTCTAAAACCTCTGAAAATCTGAAACCTCTTCACTCCCTCCCTATAAGTACCTCAAGGGAGGGAGTGAAGAGGATGGTGCTGGTCTGTCTTGAGTGGTGGCCACTGACAGAACTAGAGGTAATGGCCACAAACTGAAGCACCAAAAGTTCCACAGGAACTTAAGGAAAGGTTTTTTAACACTGAGGGTGCCAGAGCACTGGAACAGGCTGCCCAGAGAGGTTGTGGAGTCTCCTTCTCTGGAGATCTTCAAAACCTGCTTGGACGCAGCCCTGTGCCACGAAGCATTCTGTGATTCTATGAAAAAGATGTGTCTTTTATTAATAATAACGTGTTGCATTGAGACCTAAATCGTGTGTTCATTAGATGGATTGCTTGTACTGTAAGACTGGTTCCCATTTTATTGTTTCTTAACTCATTCCAAGGACTGACAGGACATTATTTAGTGTTTTGGGCCTTAATGTTTTGGTCCTAAGGGTGCCTCAACACTGGGCTGTCCTGATTTGTTTTTGGGGAAGGCCATGTAAGCTTTAAACAGCACCTCTTTCATAAGAAAACACTGAGCCAACACTTCACACAAACACACAGAGCTGACAGTACCACGTACAAATCTAATGCGGGTGTAATGCACAGGCGTGTATGGTTGTGCAAACAGTTCTCATTTGTGTACAGCAAGAAAATACGGACCCTGGCCGTAAAGGGGAGAAGTCTGTATGGGGCCTTGATCCTACAGAGGCCTTTGAATGTGGGGCCTGCCCATGACCTGCCTTTCACGGTTATTCCTTTCATCACAGTTCAGCTGCTGCCCTGAAAGGCTGGTGGCGATGCCAGGGAGTGTCCCTGTGTTCAGCTGCAGCCAAAGCCCATGGCAAACAATCCGTGTTCCTTTGGATCAGACCTTCAAAGGAGGCCAACACAGGTAGTCTGTGCCCTGAGGAAAACTGCAGTGCTGGTGTTTCTACAGTAGAGTTTTGGAGGAAATGATCAAGAAGGAGAAACTTCAAAGCCTCGGTAAGTAGATGTAACCTGCTAAAGATAGATTTCTATTGATACTAACACAGAAATACCTGTATTGCATTTGTATTTCCAATTTAAAAATGCATTTTTGCAGGACCACTAGTGTGTTTTTCTTGACAAGAACACCATTTGGAGAAACAGCCTGGGAAGAAGTCTGGGAAAATGTTGGAATCTCTCCTGGGTTACTTTGTTCTGTAGCCAGCAAGAAGGAGCCTGCCAGACTTCTTCCCACTTAGCTGGGGTTGCTCTCCTATTCATTATTTGTTTATTGCACAAAGAAAAGTATTGTGCACGGAGTGTAAAACAGGCTGGCAAGAAGGATGATATCATTTCTGCAGCCCATCCAGAAAAAATAAAGTGTATCCAGAAAACGAACTAGGTGATAAAGCAGCTCACAAGACAGCAGTCAGGGCGCAAAGGCCAGCGGGAAGGTGACCAGCATGACGGGAGCAGCGCAATTGCCCCCCTCAAAGCGCCACTGGGCACTAATTGTGCCTGAGCTGCTGCCCTGGCCCTTGTCGCACTCCTCTGCCAGAGGAGAGAGACTGGCAAAGTGGAGGGAGCAGCAGCTCCTCTGCCTCACCCTCATCTCCGGCAAAGGGCAGAGTACAGGAGCTCCTGATGGGTAAAGTGCTAAAACTCGCTTCTCACAATGGTTCTGGCTGTGGTGGTGCAGCCTGAGCTGTGTTTCTCCAGGCTGGGACTTTACTATCAATTACCTTGTCCAGGAAAGTCATGATCCATTAAAAAAAAAAAAATGTTTATTACTGTTCATCCAGCACAACAAACCTGGGTGCATTTTGCATCCATTCTTTCTGTCCGTTACTTGCTGTTAAGTTTGAATTGAATTAGAGAAAATCGATATAATCCAACTCAAACTGGTTTGAGATTATTTGCATGAGGTTTTCTACCTGTTTAGTGATCTTTCAAGAAGTTCGTTTTCCCAGACCACACAGAGGCATGTTCAGCGCTGGCCCCGTGCACGCACGGCCCCGTACAGCTAAGGGCTGCCTGACTGAGCCTTAGCCAAACAAACAGCTCCGTTGGTGCAAAGGTCTCAGCGCTGCGCAGTGGAGCTTTATAGGGTTGTTGCACAAGGAGAAATGGTCTTTCTGGTGTTGAAACTGCTGGGCCTTTAATTGCTGTGACATTTAATAAGTAGATCTAAAAAATCAACAACTGTTACTAGTTAATATGCAAATGATTCATTTTCTACTTAGAGGCTAATGTTCAAAAGTGTTAAACATGCAGTCGCTTTTATTACTCTCAATAGGACATTGGGATGCTGTATTAAAGGCTGGAGATTTTGGAATTTCCCTTTAAAATAGAATACAATAGGAAGTCTTGAAGTGTGTATTCGCAGTTCCTCTTTCTCTGGTGTCTGTTTAGACTTTGAAGCAATACTAAAGAAATTCTGGGGCCAACCTCTTTTCAGCAGAGGCCAGTAATAGGATAAGACAAAACGGCCACAAACCAAAGCACCAGAAGTTCCACAGGAACTTAAGGAAAAAATTCTTACCAGTGAGGGTGACAGAGCCCTGGAACAGGCTGCCCAGAGAGGTTGTGGAGTCTCCTTCTCTGGAGATCTTCCAAACCCGCTTGGACGCAGTCCTGTGCCACGTGCTCTGGGTGACCCTGCGTGTGCAGGGGGTTGGACTAGATGAGCTCTAGAGGTCCCTTCCAACCTTAACGATTCTATGAAATTGCTTTTTCTACTGTTGTCTGAACAAGAAAACCAAAGTGTGGCATTTTGTTTCACAGTCGTGGATACATTTCTCAAATAACATGGGGATTTCCTTTAGTTTCTGTTTTATTTTCCTGTTTAAGAATTTACAAGAACACCAGCTATCTGGGTAAGAAATGGTTTTTACTCACACCTGTTGTCTAAATCTGACAGGCACCCAGTCGAGTAGCAACTTGTTAGATTTCATTACACGCCTTGGAAAAATTACTATCACCCATTAAGTAGAGCACAACTTCCCCTCCAGCATCGGTACCTCCTGAGCTCAATTCCCTTGGGATGGATGCAGCAAAACCTCAGTAACCTTCTCTCTGCGGGATCATCGCTAGTGGAGATAATGGCCTGGAAAGAATCCAAGTTGGGTGTCAGGCATTAGCATGAGCTTGCAGGTGGTGAAACTGGTCTATTGAGTAATGTTCAATCCTCCTGTAAAGGACAACTGTAAGTGTGTGTGTGCATAGCAATGTATGCATGTATGCCAGAAGGTGTATGTTCCATTTAAAACAAGTAAATTATTTCCTCCATGCTGATGGCATGTGCTGCTTTGGTTCAAGGTCAAAGTAGTAAATTATATTAATGATTTCCAGCTGAAGCAGTTGATAGGTTATTCCAAACAGCAGGAGGGATAACCTGTCCCTACGTAGGGCTTGGTAAAGAAGTCAGTCATCCTAGACTGCCAACTTCCCTCAGTAATTAACGGTATCAAACTTTTCTCAGCTCCTTCCCATAGCTCTGTACGTACAGGTGTGAAGGAAATAGCTGCTTTAGTTTTTGCAGTGATCTTAACTGCAACACAGTTCTGTGTAAGTGCCATTAACCTGATCTACTGCTATTTTACATGTAGGAAAGGCAGCAAAGTCTCTTCTTACTGATCTGCATAGCACATCGTAATTGTGCACTTACACATGTACAGAGAGGCCCTTCTGAAACATGCCTCAACTTGGGAGCAATAATGTGAAGCAAAGGAATGGAGTCTGGAGTATGCACAGACTCACTCCCATAAGAATATGCAAACCCAGTGCCAAATGTCCACACCCAAATATCTGAGATGTTACTAATTTGATAAGAGCCCTTTTCCTGTTTTTGACTAGTATGTGCAGTTTCTCAAGTTATCTGTGTTCAGTTCTCAAAAATAAAGCATTCCTAGCGACACAGGTCATGTCTACAGGGCAAAATGAGGGTGTAATTGAGCATAGGTAGGTGAAACTGCAGTAGAAAAGGTAGTCACAGCCATGCACGTGTGGAAAATGGGATAGCAACCAGGTTGCACCTATAGCTGGATGAGTGTTTGTTGCAAAGAGATGCTGAGAAACACTTGCTCCTGACAATATTCATCAGTAAGAAGCCACGCTGGTGCTTCAAATATTGTTACGTGTAGGCACGCAGTGTGGGGATGGCACCAGAACCTGGCACTTCAGGACTGCAGAATGCAGCCATCTGGCCAGCTTGTCTCCCAAGTAGGTCAGCAGCAGGCGTTAAGAGTCCTCCCTGTCACGTTTCTTGGGCTATAGCTGTCTGAGGCTTGGTCACTTTGTTGAGCTCTGTATTTTGGAGAAAGGGGTGGAGAGGGGTGTTTAATCACCTAATTGTAAGGAACTCCTCCTAGGGAAAGCTGAAAAGCTTGACGGGAGCCGTAAGTGTGTGCGCTCTGTAATTGTATCTTTGACTATTTGATACTTTCTGATCAATATGCTTAATCCTTTAGGTATTTTGCACCTGCCTTGCTTCATTTCTTTCTAAATGCCTTTTAAGTCAAAAGATACACTTGGAAACACCAAAGGTGCTGATGCTGCCTGCTGCCTATGCCTTTATGTGGCTACACAAGACACTGTTTGCTGTGATATGCTGCACCCCTTCCCACTGAGCAGGGAGTAAAGCTGGAGAGCGTAAAAAGGTCAGACGTATTCACTGACTCTAATGATAAATATAAAGCCATCCTCAGGGACCAAACTGTTTAGTCCTCTGGGCTCAATTTTCTATCATAAGGGGTTGTTTGAAGAAAAAGTTCAGGGGAAAAAAAAAAAAAGGAAATAATTTTGTATTTTTTTTCTTTACACTGATGTATTTCCCAAATGCTCCTTCGTTTAGCCAGTGACAGTTATTTTTTCTCTGAGTCCCAGACGGTTTAAAGTAGCCCCCAAGTTAAAAGTATGAGAAATCACCACTGGGAAAATGGTATTTAAAACTAATGTTTCTGCAAAGAAGAAAAAGAAACGTGTGTGCCCTTTGGCTGGTCTGTAACCGGAGCGTGGTCTTTTCAGCATTCCTTCTCCTGACACGCCATACACTTTCTAAACTCCCATCCTGTTGTTTCTAGGAACTGTGTCAGGCTGGATGCAAGTCATAAAGAAAAGGAAGTAACCATGTGGCACAATAAAACTCTCTCGTTTTCTATTATATCGAAAGTAAACAACTCCGAGGTGACACCTCCCAGGCACAGGCAAATAAATAAATGGAGGAGTCACATCCCTTTTACAGTACGTGTAAAGAAAGGGCCACCTCGGGGCTGGGACACGTTCACAGCACAACCGTGTCACTGAACCGATTGCTGCAGGATTAGTGCTCTTGTGTGGTGTAGAAAAAGCATTTAATGTTTAACTAAACTCAAGAAGATTTAAGATTTATAAAAATCAGGTGTCTGACTTCTGAATTATGGTTCAAACAGAGCTGATTAGAAGCATATTGATTTCAGTGTCTAAAGACACTCTTAGGTGTCAGAGTCGCCTAACATTTTAATGCTACTTAGTGTCCTCATCCAGACATCTTAAATGTTTTGAGTTCTCTTCCTGAAAACCCTTTCTGGGCTAGGCTGTTGAGCGGACAATTTAATCACCCGATTTGTGTTTTTAAAAAAAAAAAAAAAAAGTCAGCGAAGACCTCTATCTTAAAGTAAAACTGTAAGTACACCCCCTTTTGCACACCTTTTGGGAAGGGTGGTTGCTTTTTGGCTGGATCTAGCACAGAACTTTATCGGTGTGCGCTGGGGAGGCTAGTGCTGTTACTGTCAGGGCACTGTAATCGTGCAGGTGTTACCTTGATGAGCAAATAACAACCCCGGGGACCTGCCGTGCTCATCAAGAGCAAACACGTAGTGTATCTGGGGAAGGCGTCTGTTCCGAAGGACTGAGGCTCCCAGGAGAGATCGCGCTGCAGTGAAACCCTCTCTTTTGCTGAGAACTGGTTAAATAAATAAAGCTTCTTACTGCCATCTACTGTACGAAGGTGTCAAGCCAAATGGAAATAAAAGTTCGCCTCTTAGTTCTCAAAAAACCAAAAATGCTCCAAAAAGGGAGAAATTAGAGCTGTATTTCTGTCTAGATCTATTGCTCGCCTTATTTGTCTTATTTTAAAAATCAGAAATAATTAGTATAAAGCAATCTTTTACATACTGAGGGCAGAAACATTGGTTGTCATCAAATGAATATTATCACTTTATTCTTTGCATCTTCCATTAACATCAGCTTCCTCTATATTTATGTATACAGATATACCTGGATGTGAATATAAAAAGCATTACAACTGCTGCCTTCATTTTTGAGGTCCTCATTTGGCACAGATATAAATCATGTTCTTTTTTGACAGTTTTACCTTCTGCCTGTTAAATGTTTTGTTAGACTTTTTTTTTTTTTAGATCTAGAAATTAGTTGTTCCTTTTTAAGTCCTTAGATAACTTACAGTCTCAAAGATTAATGAAACATTTAATAAGTTCAAAATAAACCAAAGCAAAAGAGTAGCTGTAGTTCTATTTTTAAGGAGTCATACTTCAGGCTCTGTTAATGTAGCCTCATAATCTGAAAGTATCCAGTGTTTCCAGACTCGGCAGACACCAGAGTGCAGTGCATTAGCAGAATTAGGACTTTACACCTTTGAGAGTGGGGACCAGCAGTGCAGAACAATATTAAAGTTAACCCTATAAAAGATAACTAGGAGGATGCACCCGTGTTTTCTTTCCAAGTCTCATGTTCCTGAGCCTCCAGAGTTTGTCTCACTCAAAGACCAAGAAGCCTAAAAGAATCCTGGATCGTGCAGATCAGAGGTGGCCTGTGCGGACACAGGAGGCGAGCGCAGCCCTGCGAGAGCTGCTGGGTGAAACTGCCACGCCGTGTCCTCACCGCCGCCGTTCGCAAATTCACCAGGCTCCTCAACCCGCTGGGAACCGCTTGGCAGGGAGGCAGGGCACAGGAATTCAGCTGGTTTAGTGCTAAACCATGTGGAGTTTTTCTGCTATGCCAAAGGGATCTCCAGGTGGCCTTTTCTGTCTGAGTTACATAAGGAAGCCGGATTACAGCTGGGAATCTGTCCCTGTGTTTTTAAGTGACTGATGTACCTAGATAGAAGAAAACCTTTTTTTTTTTTTTTTTGAGGAGGGGGATAAATTCAGAGTAAGTCTAGTGCTTGCAGTTCTCAGTTTCTATTGCTATCGGTGGGAAAGCGATTTCTCGGCAGCTCATACGGCCTAGCAACACACCTCTGTGTTCAACAGAAACAGTTGTTTTGAGGAAGGTGCAGCTTAGAACTGCAGGTCACTGTTTGCTACTGCATTTAATACAAAGCTCTTCATTAAAGAGAATCAGAGAAAAATGGCAGGATGTATTATGTAAGCATACTCAAAAATGTGATGCCAAAGAGGGTTTAAGAAAGCAGAGGACCCTCCTGCTGCAAAACCCTTCCTGGGACAGTTTAACACATTTCAAATGAGCTCTTAGAAAGTACATATTGCATCTTGTACCAGTTGGGTATTAATTTGTAGTGTTATAAACAACTGGGTTTTATTGAGAAAATAGTAATGAGAAATAAATGCCTGTAGTAAAACGTGTATCATCTGGTCTGCATTTGAGTTCACACATGAAAGCTATTTGGCCTGGCTTGCTGCCCAAGCCTGCAGCTTTGGAGCTCGTCAGGCAGGAAGAAGGACACTGAATTCCCTAGGTCAGCAGCTCAGGCTTTCTTTACGCAGGGTTCTGGAAGGACAGACTCCCTCCTTGTGCTGCGTTATGGCTGTATTTGCTCAATTTTTTAAGCTGCAGTTTTCTCCATCAACATTACAACATTTGCTGAGTGGCCATTATTAGGGGTCACTAACTGTTGTACAAGATTCCTTCCATGTGTTTACATCTGCTTTAAGTTGTTGTCCAAATACCCCTGAAAAGCCCCAGTAAAGGAAGGGCAGCCCCCTGTACTGCACTGTGCAATCCACCAGACTGACCCTGGGAGCTTCCTGCATGAGGGGGACTTTTGCATCACGCTGCAATGATGCATCCCGGTCACCCTGTGTGTGATTCGCAGGATCTAGGGCTCTGGAAGAGGGCCGTCCTTTAAGGCATCGCCTCATGGAGACATCTGACTTTGGATGGTTGAAAACCAAGGGACAAGGGTCATGTCTAACCCGTTTGTACATCATTGCACTTTCCATTCCCCTCTTAAACTTGATGAGTTAGTTGAAACCCAAAAGAACAGAACTGTTGATAAAAAAAGACTGAAAAGGAAGCTTAGCAGGGGTGAATTTTTAACATTCTTTGAGCTACAAGCCCAGGCAGAAGGCAATGCTGGGCTCCCCATGCAAAACGGGAGATTTTCCCTGATACTGGGCCAAGTGGGGCTGTATTTAAAAGTCTTCTTTTTAAGCTGGGGGAGAAGAACTCGTGATAAAGCGATTAATCCTAAGGGGCCAAATACGGCCCGTGGGCGATGGGCGCATGAGGATGCCCCGGGTGTCGCCGGTAGCAGCCCCGGCGGAGGGCGCCTCTCGGCTGCGTCGCCGCGAGGAGGCGCTGAGGAGAGCGGGGGCCGCAGTCCCTGTGGCGAGGAGCGCCAAGAACCGCGCCGCGGCTGCGACCCCG
>NW_010577134.1:238658-254046 GCF_000705375.1 Tinamus guttatus | reverse complement strand
GCAGGGGGTGCTGGAAGATGTGGAGGGGGAGGGAAGAGGCGGTGGGCGAAGCCGGAGTGGTGGTGGCTTGGGAATGCTGAAGTGCTTCAGATTCTCTTAGCTACCGTGCGGTGCTCTGCACGTACTACACCTTGACTCTCAAAAACACTTTGACTATATTGTTTTTACATTGCTGGATTTGTAGTTTTGATACTTGTATTGAATTTGCCTGTGTTTTTCAGAGCAGTTTGTATCAGTTCATTCCAACTAATACAAAATAATTTCAGTTATAATTTGGCAACAGTTTGCAAGAATTTTTTAAATGGAGGGTTGGTTTAGCTTCTTTAAGGTTTTGAGTTTTTGTTTTGTTTAACTCGCTAAAATGCCTCCTCTCTCTCCTTTGATAGGATGAAGCAGGAATCCCAGGTATAGTGGTTGGAGTTTCTGTAGATGGAAAGGAAATCTGGTCAGAAGGTGTGTATAAAGGAACATTAGCTCTGTAGTTGGAAAATAATGAGCGCTCCTTAAAAGTTAACTATTTACTTCAGTAACAAGTTTTGTTAAATTTTTAAGCTGACTTCAACTTCTGCCTACATTGTATGGATTAAGGGTTCATAACTGCCTAGTCTCTTCAAATGAGGTAAAGGAACTATTAGAGAGGTTTCTTAGAACCGAGACTCATCAGTATAAGGCTCCAAAAGTTCTTCTGTTCATTGATTAGTCCAACATGCCTGTTATTAAACTGTACTGTATTCTTTATTAATTTTATTCACATTGATGTGTCTTATAGCTGAGTATTTTGTACATACTCGTTAGGACAGGGTGTGGGGCTGACCTTAATGGCATGTGTCTTCTGCCATAATAAGTGAAACCGTGCTCGGTGTGGCAGTTGAATTAAGATATATGTGATTTTTAGCTGAAATATTTCTGACTAGCTATTTTAGTTTGGTAAGGATTTTTCATCAATATTTTTGAAGAAATCTTAGAGGAATTTTTTTACCAATTCATATGCGGGAAATTCTTCAAAGAGTTTTTTCCTGGCCCAAGTCTAAGCCATTGTGATTGACCATTGTTCTTTATACCACTTATTTTCCAAATGCTTCCTGTTTGAAAAATCATTGTACAAAATACTTAGCGAATTTTGTTTTGTTAGTGGATCAACAGAAAGCTATGTGATGGCCCTACTGATCAAAATAGAATTTCATCCACTTGGACTCAGGACTGTTGCCAAAAACAGGTGCCCAGGGAATTATGGTGATACCATCTCTGGTTCACTTACCTTCAGCAAGTGAAAACTTAGTAACTTCCTGAGCCTGCTAGTATATCTCAACCATTATGTTTAAGTACATTAATGTAAGAACATTCTTCCATTAATTAGATCAGTCTTTGTGTATACTTCTACTTGAGGCATGCAGCTGTGCTGTAGTCTGGTAGAACTACATGTGAGAAACAAAGAAATGTTCTCTCTCAGGAGATTCCATAACTTTCATAAAGAAAGAATCCACCTCCCATTTGTGGGCTGAGATGTAGATTCTTACAGGAAAGGTACAGAGGACCTGTACCACTGTACCACTTTAACCACTGTTATCCTTCTAATAATTACAAGTTAATTCTTCTGGTTATTTGTGTTATTTTTTAAATACAGTCTGTCAATGCTGTTCATATCTTTTAATATTATGTAGGCATTTGATGTTTATTTTAAACAAACACTGTATACTTTCAGAAACACTTTGATAAGTATATGGGTTATTTTTATGGAAGATATGCAACATATTTCATTAAAGTGAAATTACAGAATTCATACTTTCAGAAACACTTTGATAAGTATGTGGGTTGTTTTTATGGAAGATAATAGTAGTACATAGCAACATATTTCATTAAAGTGAAGTTACAGAATTTGAAATATTTTTAACTACCTTTATCCTGTGTTTTCATATGGAGTTTTCATTTCATGTAATGTATTCGTTTTGCTTGCAGGTTTGGGTTATGCTGACGTAGAGAATCGTGTGGTGTGTAAACCAGAGACAATCATGCGAATTGCCAGTATTAGCAAGTGTCTTACCATGCTGGCTGTTGCTAAATTGTGGGAAGAGGGAAAACTGGATTTGGATGCTCCAGTGCAGAAATATGTCCCTGAATTTCCAGAAAAAACCTATGAGGGTGAAAAGGTATGTGGTAGTTTATTACTAACACTTGTTTGGGTTTTAACACTTGATTTGAATCCTGCCATTGTCCAGCTATGTGTGTTTGTACCTGGATCTATTAATGGAAAACACCAGAGGTCGCTTAGACTTGTGCTTACGCTCACTGCTTGAAAAAGCAACATAGGAATTTCAGATCTTCAGTTTTATGTTAAGTATGTATATACAGTTAAATATGTATGTGTATAAATTTCAAACCATTTTAATATATAGCATGTAAAAGGTTCTGTATCTTTTGGTTGTGTTCTTTTGGTTGATTCAGTATGCTTCATGTCTTTAGTTCCAAGGACTTATCTTTTGCTGTTGTCCTTTCTGCCTAGGTTGTTATTACTACAAGACTGTTAGTTTCACACTTGAGTGGCATTCGTCACTATGAAAAAGATATTACGAAAGTAAAGGAAGAGAAGGAAAAGGCAAACAGAGCATTTAAACTAGCAAAATCTAACCAGGAGAAGGAGCTAAAAGAAAAAGAAGCTAAAAGCCTTGAAAAGACTGATTCTGTTAAAGCTAAGAAAGAACATGAAGATGAGGTAAAAAGCCGAAATTCAAAACCTGGCAGGAGAGAAAAGGAATTTGAACAAGAAGAATATTATTTGAAGGAAAAATTTGAAAGTGTGATTGAATCACTGAAGATATTTAAAAATGACCCCTTATTTTTTAAACCAGGTGAATTTCTATTTCTTTCGATTTAAGAATTATTTCTTTCTATTTAAGTTAGTTTAGCCCAGTAAAGCAGGCTTTTGTTTATTTTTCCCATGTTCCATTAAAAGCTCAAAGGAGAGATGTGTTCAGGCTGTTCTATAGGAACTGTCCTGTAATTATCTTACATTTGATTTAACTTTTAATGACCAAAATAATCATTAGAACTTCATCAAGACAAAGCAATGCAGTAAGGATATTTTAAGCTTTAAAATACTTGTACAGTAGAGTATGTTCCTTGTACAGAGAGATCTCCATTATCTGTTACACTACTACTGTTTGTAACCATTTGTTCGGTTTCCTTGCTGCTTCAGCTACAACAATTAGGCTTCATTTAATTGTTTTTAATCTTCACATTGTGGAGGAGGGACAGTTGGTTAATGAAATACCAGTATACCAAACCTTGAGGATGCTGAAATTATTTAATTCCAGTGATTTGAAGAGTTTCAGATATAAATTCTAAATGAGTTGGGTTAGGAGGCAAACGATGCTCACTGCCAATAAACAACCGCAAGTAATGAACGTGTAAGGGGAAATGGATATGAAGAGGAAGCAGTCAACCATTTTTCCACCTTGGAGAGTTCTAAGTTAACTGAACTGTTTCAAGTAAGGGATCTGTCTTTGACTGTAGGTTGTTCAATGAAAACTTCTGCTTGGTAAACTGGTATTTCATAAAAAGTGTCAACACAAGAAGCAAGGAGGTTAAAAACACAAAGCATCATCTAAAATTCTATTAGGGTTACTGTTCATGTGATGTTAAAAGATGTTCTAGAACTAAAAAGGCTAAAACATGAACATAACAGTGACTGAGGAGCTTAGAAGAACTTGAACCAAAACTACCCCCCTACCACTAAGGTATAGATACATAAACAAATCACAGTGGTCCAGCTTCTCTTAGGAAATGATTTCATGGTTCACTTTATCTGCTCTAAATCCAGATATCCTTGTTAGAACTAGTATGATAAATCCTGAAGAAAGGATATTAAAGTGTTTTTCTTGTGTCTCAGCATGAAACCTGTCTGTAAATGTTAATTCTTGAAAGTACTTCAGTGCTGTTGTCATAACTTTGTGCACTCAGTGAGCATCCCTGTCACCTCAGTACCGTAATTCATAGGGAACAGTATCTTGAATGCTAATTTTCCCAAATTGTAATATGTAGACATATGTAATTACTTGAACTGATTGTTCATTGCTGTACATAGTTTTAGTCTTATTTCCTATGTTGAACTGATTGTTCATTGCTGTACATAGGAAATAAGACTAAAACTATGGGATTACTGAAATTTATCCCTCAAGATTTTCATTTAAGCATCATGCAGCTAACTTTTTTTGTTATTTTTCCTCCCTTTTTTACATTCCCTTAAGGTAGTCAGTTCTTGTATTCAACGTTTGGCTTTACGCTCTTAAGTGCTGTTGTGGAAAGAGTTTCTGGGCAAAAATTTACAGATTATATGCTAAAATTGTTTCGGGACCTGGATATGCTGTCAACTGTGCAGGATGACAATGAGGCAATGATATACAACAGAGCAAGGTAAACAAGAATGAATTTTTACTCTACCTTTTCCACACTAATTGTTTTTTCTATCTTTTGAGCTACTAAGTTTGTTCGTTTGTTAGTTTTTGATAGGTGTTTAGATGAAGTGGTTCAGATTATTCATGTTATTATTTCACACTTGAATTTTATATCAGCATTGTGGTATTGATGCTGTAATTAGCATGTGAAATTACAGAATAGAAAATAAGTGTTATAAGGGAATATATATTTAGATACATATACAGATACATATATGTTTAGAGAAAGAGGTGGTAAGGGATAATTTTCAAGTTTCATTTAGCTTGGTTGCAAATAAGTCAATAATTGTGGACAGAGCAAAACGAAGGGGTAACTGGGTGGCCATCATACAATGTGTAGTTACCTCAGTTTACATATTGACTTCCAAAGTTTGATTAAAATAATGAAATTATAGTATCAATTTTAACCAGGATTAAAATCATGCTTAACACAAAACTTATTTCACTATTTCATACCTTTTTAAGAATTTTTAAAAAGAATTTATGTAACTAGATAACTATTTGAATTTAATAAGGATTGTGCTTGTACTCTTTTGTTCTCTCCAATCTTATTTTGCTCAGCTGCCTTTGACTTCTTTGTTTGTTGACTCAGTTCTTAAATTTTGACACAATAGGAGAATTCCAAGTGCATCATATACACTTGTAGAAAAAGTCTCATAAAACCACAGTTTGGCTTCTAAAAAACTCTTAATGAAAATGGTAATAGACATACTGAATCCAATCATATTTACATATAAGTGTGTACTTAAAATCCGTATGTATACAGAAAGCAGTCCCTGATTTCTTAGGGATAGTTTTAATGCCATCTGCTAAGAATCTGTGCTTGAAAATTTTGAAAGGCTTTTCTGACCATGTGGAGAATCTCCCTGATAACCACAAGGGCAGTACTTGGATTCCTTTCTCTTGAAACTCTTTAAAGGTACTACACAGATTTAAGAAAGGTCCTGTGCTGGCTGATCTACAGAGTCCTTCCATGTCTTCTGTATTGCCTTGACCCTTAGTATATCCTATAAGTAAGAAGACAGATCAGTGTTTTATTGAAATGAAGTTTCTGACCTAAAAGGTCTCACTTATTTTTCTCACTTGAATTTCTTTATAATTTGTTTTTCTGAAAAAATATATATATTTGCTGTTTATATTTTAAAAAGATAATTCTAAAGTTTCTTGAGAACAGGAGTAAGGCATTTTAAGATAGTTTTGCATAATAGTTGAGAATGATGAGTTAAATTTTCTTGAATTCTAGGTATTACGTTTACAACAAAAAGGGACGGCTGGCAAACGCACCATATGTGGACAACTCTTACAAGTGGGCTGGTGGTGGCTTTTTGTCCTCAGTGGGTGATCTTCTGAAATTTGGAAATGCCTTGTTGTACAGTTACCAAGTTGGACAATTTAAAAACATCAATGGCAAACTTCTTCCTGGATACCTCAAACCAGATACAGTCACAATGATGTGGACCCCAGTGCCAAAAACTGAAGTATCATGGGACAGGGAAGGTAAATACGCCATGGCTTGGTCTGTAGCAGAGAAGAAACAACAGTATGGCTGCTGCAGACAGCAGAGACATTACGCTTCCCATACAGGTAGTGCGGTGGGTGCCAGCAGTGTCCTGCTCATTCTTCCCGAAGAGCTGGGCTCCGAAGCCATGGAAAACGGGCTCGTGGCACCACCTAGAGGAGTAATTGTTACTATTATCTGTAATATGCAATCGGTTTCCCTCAGCAACACTGCCTTAAAGATTGCAAGGGAATTTGATAAAGGAGAAGGGGTGCAATATGTAGATTAAAAACAAAACAAAAAAGAAACCTGCAGATTTGAATAACTGAAGTACTATAGTGAAACGTGGAAAAAAAAATCGAGAGAGGTACAGTTAAAGTCAGATATTACTAAGAACACTTAATAAAAGTATCAAAAATTCCCCTAATCAACTTCTGTTAGTGGTGCTACATTTTCATGTAACTGGATTCATCTCTCAGGGAAGTACTTAACTTATAAAAGAGAATGTAGAAGTTGAATTTGACTTCCTGTGTTATCCATTTAAATTATCATCATGTTAATGGTTCTTGATTTTTATTTTTGTCCTCCTCCCATCCAGTCAGACATTTAACCAAGATTAAAATTAGATTAGTATTGGTCTCTCGTACTGAGAAGTGCAGCAACAAATCTGAAATAAATATGGAAAAACTTTTCACATCTTGACTTAAGCACACAAAGGCACTTTTCCTACCCCCACACATAATTCAGGTCTGCCAAAACTATTCAGTATTATTTAAATGGCTTTTTTTTTTAACAGTGGTTTTCTTATTTGCTTAAAAAAAGCAAGCAGCAAATACTGAAGTTACCTCCAGAAGGCAGTACCTTTTTTTTTCCTTTCTTTCTTTCTTTCTTTTTTTCTTTTTCTTTTTTTTTTTTATTCAGAGATGTCGATTGTTGAAGAATTCAAAAATAATAAAGCTAGAGTACTGTGAGTAAAAGCCTTTTCATTACATAGTCACCTGGGCTTCCGTTTTGATTGGGCACAGAGAATATGTGAAACTTTTTCTTAACTGTGAAATAAGTATATTATTTCACAGTCGAATATACCAGAATAGCACAACAAGGAAAGCCATCAAAGCATCTCATTGTTAGCTTTCCTTCAAGAGAAATCAGCCACAATGTGCGTGTCCTGACTTTGGTAGTGGAAGTTGTAGCTAATAGCCAGAAATAACACTGTATTCTGGTATGTAGATAGACATTTAGATAAACAAATTAATAGAACTCAACTTCAATAAAATTTAAACACCATTCTTGAAGATACTAGTAGAAGATGGATTTTTTTAAAATATATATTTAAATGTCCTTTTTCCAATTCTGGAGACCTGTTGTAAGGAGTTGCCTTTGCACAAAGTGAGTAAGAAATGATTGTGATCATTTTGAAATAATTTCATCAAGAAATGATTTCAAAAAAAGCTGTATCTAAGTTTCATTTTTATTATAGGAGTATGATAACAGCTGAATATTGTGAATTTTATATATTCCATAATGACATCTCCATTTTCTGAAGAGGGGGGGCAAAAGGCTGTTTACTGCTTGGTCATCCGTTTACTGATCTGTGTTTTTTCTCAGTCCACTTTTGTTCAAGATGGGTTTTAAGTCTCCCAGTATAACAATTTCTTATGTACTTTGGAGTGGGGAGGGGCCTGTTATTCTATTGTCCACATGCCCTAACTGAAAAGGGTTGCAACTACTGCCTTTTCTTGGTGTCAGACTATTTTAGAAAGTGTGCCATAGCTCTTAAGAGCTTGTGGACTGTTTCTGATAGAAAATAATAACATTTCTGTCCCCAGCATTAGATTTGGAATACTGGAAGTGTTGGAGTCTTCTTTTCATTTTTAAAATTGGTAGCAAATTTTCATACTAGCTGTATCACAGTCTCTGGAACTTCTTACGTGTTTAGAGTGAGGCAGCTCAGACTGAACTGTTTTAATGTGTTCTTCGTTGGTAACTCCTTAACTTATCCCTTTCACATGTATTTTTTGGTTACGTTTGTCATCAGGAAATCTGTCTTCAGGAGAATTCTCACGTGTTTCTTGCACAGTGCTGAGCATTATGCCAGTCCTCAAATAGCCAGGAGGGGTGCGCGTGTCTGCGTGCATATTTATCTTTTTTTCTGTGGTACTTTTGAATTAGATGAGAAGTTGGTACAAATTCAGCCTGCTGAGGCCGCACAGATACTGCATAGTGCAGGAGTCACCAGTTCCAGTTAGCAGTGTTCCAGGGAGTGCACTAATTCTTGAGGGAGCTAGCACATGTAAACCAAGAGTGAAGATAGTGCGCTGATGAAAGAGAGTTTGTTTTCATCTATTGTAAGCCCAAATCAGTGTTAACAGGACTGGATTTTAGAAAACAAATTTTAGATGTTTTTGTATTATCAGGCCTTACCTGCCTCTTCCTCAAGTTAGTGCTTCTCATGTTAAGTTCATAATTGATACCTGTTGCGTGGTGAAATAAAAATGTTAGTTTTGTTCCCACTATGCCCAGTTATTTACAGTTAGATTACAGTTATGCCTGGCAAGCCACAAAATGTACTTTTATGAGGTGCCAGTGTTTTGTCAAGACTTTTAATTCAAAATGGTATGACAGTGAGGGTGACAGAGCTCTGGCACAGGCTGCCCAAAGAGGTTGTGGAGTCTCCTTTTCTGGAGATCTTCCAAACCCACTTGGATGCCACCCTGTGCCACGTGCTCTAGGTGTCCCTGCTGGAGCAGGGGGTTGGACTAGATGAGCTCTAGAGGTCCCTCCCAACCTCAACCATTCTGTGATTCTGTGTAATTCTGTGACTGACTGTTGTAGCACTTTTCATGATTATGTGCCTTAAAGCAATAAAAATGTACTTTTTGCTTGGGTTTTATAGCCCACCTACATATATATTATATATATATTTAATTCATTAACAATAGGTTGTCTCAATAGCTCAAAAATATCAAGCCAGTAGAGAGAATATAGGTATGAAAATCCTTCTGAACAAAATGTTCATTTGGTCAAGCAATAAATTCATCTATTTTTTTTTTCCTTGAACTCTTGAGTAATAGCTGATAATTCCAATGCAGAAATACTGAAGATGAGCATCTTCTCCAATGGCAACAGGTTTTCAGTCTTAAGCTCCTAGAAACTAGTAGGCAAGCAACAACAGAAGTCTTTACTCGGACAGGGAACAATGATTTGTTCCTAACTGTTCTCACGTTGAAGGGTACATTAACACAAATTGACCGAATACAATGTTTAAAATACGGAAACCCTGAAAAAGTTGCTACTGTAAGATGTATAGTCTGTTTTTGTTGTGTGATAATTTGATTTTTTAGGTGTTTTGTGTGTGTGTGTGTGTGTGTGTGTGTGTGTGTGTGTAATTGTTCTTTAAAAAAATTGCATACTTTAGGAAAAAAGAAAGAAAAAATCATTCAGTGACTGTTGTGCCTAGGCTTAGAGATTCAGCATGTAAGAAATTTACCTGTGTGCTTGTCTACACATGGCCAAATATGCATCATGAATGAATATTTGATGTACATGGGAAAGCAAATAATGGCCAGAAGTATCTGAGACATTTTTAACACTAAGCTATTAATTACAGTATCTCACTTGACAAACAGAATGGTTAACCATTAACTTTATATGCAGAAACATAATTCTTTATACTGTCTCACTGGCAACTTAAGGATTTTGAAAAAAATAGCGTTCAAATGTCACTGTCACTAGCCTATTGCTGTGTGTGCACTATTGGAGACATTAACAATGTTTACATTTCACCTAGCACCTGTATCAAAGGAAGTCAATGACACATTTTGCTATGGTAATTCTTACTTAATCATGAGTTTTATGTACTCATCTGTTGCAGGCTAGGGAGAAAAAGCAGTGATATGGAAGAGTAGGACTCAGTCTAGTTGCAGTGCATATATTCAGGTCACAGATGAATTCATATTGTTACTCAGATTTATTCTGAAACCAGTTATTTGATGGACTGGCATTAAGTGTGGGCTACTGTCTGGTCAGTCAAGAGCAACTCCAGTGATAGAAAACCCAGTATGGGCCTGACTTAGAACTACTTTCCTTAGAAGGTATGTATGCGAACTGTTGTATCTGTTTCTCTGTCGAACACTTGCTTTTTGCATCTAATAATTATCAGTGTTCACTGAATTAACTGAAATAAAACATATCTTGCAAATGCATTGAATTATAGTATCAGTTTTTTTATTGACTAGGCACTGACAAACTTGCAAAAAGGCAAATAAATTCCCAACAACAATCAGCTCACCAAGACAGCTGTTATTTTGGAAGACACATTGACATGTAAAGGAATATAGTATTTAATATAATAAGATGCATATAAGGTTACATTGCTTGACTGGATTATCATGATTAAAACAACCTTTCAATTCTAAAGATCTTGGACAACCATTTAGAAAGGGGTATCTTTTTAAAAATTAATCTAATAATTGCTTTTGTCATTCAAAAAGGTAATCATATTGAATATTAGAAAACATGCATGGGTTTGCCATTAGTTTTTTTATGACATGCTGTCATTCTCATCTGTTGATCTACATAGATCGGTAACTTATACCATATACTTTGCCTGTACAGAATGCTTTTGTTTTGCAAAATATTTGTTTTGTAATCAATCCAGCATAGGAGCTCTACAGGAGTTTCCAAGCTAGAGGAGGGGATGATCACCTGTCCTTGAATAACAGCTGAACATAAGCAGATCATTTCAATTTGAGAAATAAATTGAGAGCCTATCAGCATATTCACCAACATGGTAAAGCAATGCTGAAAGCAAATCGGTTGCATGCCTCTTAAATCTGCCTAGCTTTTATTATCCTTAAATTAGAGCAGCTATACTGATAAAGCACACAAAATGCATTCCTGCAAGGGTCTGTGTCACCGCGTGCGCTACACTGCCAGAGTTGGTACTAACAAGGGGAAGGGTGCATGCAGCAAGCGTGAGGTTCACATTCTTGCATTAAATGCCACTAGCCAATTGTAATACATTGTTTAGAAGTAAAACTACACAAACAAAGCTGAGCTGTCTGAGAATTTGCAGGAAAAAATTGCACTTTGAACCATTTATTGAAAAGATTCCAGCTTATTAGTCACTTGTGGTATATAATTTTTACAAAATCAACTGTAATTATATTGTTATATTAACAGGCATTTTTTTTAAACAGATAAGGCTTCCAGGAACATGGATCCAAGTCAGCATGCTGAAGAGACTTTTCAGTGTTGCTTTCTTCTGAACGAACAGCCTGTAAAGAAATCACAGGGGTAAATGAATAGTCCTTAGATTGTTAGACTGTCATGAAAAATTGCTCAGCCAAATTCTGCTATTGAGCAATCGAGCATCCCTAATAAATTTAAACTTTGTATATCACAAATGGTGAAGCGCTAGCAGCCCTGTCAGATAATCAGTCCTCCCATAAGCTACATATGTATAGTAGTACATGATGCAAGCACCACTCTACTGAATTCACATATGTTTACCTTTTAAACAAGAAGTATTAGTGAAAGGTGCATTCATTCTTTAATTTAAACTCTCAAGTGTTTCCAGCATTTTAAGTGATTTGACCCTCTAGAGTTTGTTCAGAACTAAAATAGACCATATATTTATTATAGTTAGACTAAAGGAAGTTAAAAGTCAAAGCATCTAAAATTAAGTGTGATGAAAACAATCGCTCCTCTGCTTAGCTGATTAGCATGTCCGTATAGCTATTAAAAACAAGAAAAACAAAACCCTTCAGAGAAATGGGGCCCACTAACAATGTTTTTAGTAATCAACTCAAAACAGACGGAGTTTTTTTGCAATATCTGTTTTCAAAATCAAAGCTTAAGTATTTGCAAACTTAAATGCAATATTTGTGCTGTATTTGTACTGTTAAACGTTGCCCCTTACCTTCTGTGAGCCTAGCCTTTCCCCCAGTAGGCTGGCACAGGACAGTTGAGCATCCAACACACAGAACTACTGTCTGGGCATGGCTGAATACTGTAGTGATCTTGTAGCATCCTGGAAAACATATTAGTAACCTCTCCGTCGAGTGTGGGTTTTTTCTTTTTTTAAATGTCATAAAGGTAGTTCTTAAATACTACTTCAACTTGCAACTTTTCACAGATGGAATGGGCGTTATCTTAATCTACTATTATCTTAACCTACACAAGAGTTCAAGTAGCCCACAGCATTATTTGATACACATCACATAATACTATTTGCCATTATGAAATGTGCTGTATTATCAATGTTGTTTTTCTTCTTTTCAAATTACTGGTCAGACTAAGATGGCATTGAGAGGGGCATTTTATTTGTTCAGCTACTATACAGTTTTAGAGAGAAAGAAAAAAAAAATAAGTCATCCAGGTCTATTAAAATTGAAAAAAATTCAAATTATTTACTGCATGGGTAACTGCATCAGCCTGTACTTTACACAGCATACAATAAACAAAGTATTGTTCCTATGAAGTACATGCTTTTACTAATATGCATTTAAAAGTGACAGCCAATTAACTGAAATTGTTATGACTGTTTATATGAGAATCATCGACAAAGCTTGACAAATTCATCTGCAGGATGTCTCCTGTGAACAGGTAGCATCTTATAGCTTTTCTTTATGGCTCTCAAAAACTATTCAGGGATTTATCCTGCTGCTTGCTAAAGGTGTTCCATGGTATTTGTACTTTCTTAATGCATGGGGGAAAAGACATCTTTCTTGTCCAGAGCTTGAAAGGGGTACAGCAGCAGGAGGTTTTATAGATACAGGCTAGGGTATCTGCTAACAGATCTTTGAGATGCTTGTGTTGATTTGTCCTCTGTGTTTTATTTTTTATAAAGCCAACAGGTATGAAAGTAGAACCTGGCACCTACTAGACAATCTTCAGACCTTCAAAACAATTTTATTTCTTAATGACATTAGGTCAGAAGACTCACTCATAACATGCAGGACAAAACATTTTGTAACTAGAACTCAGGTCAGACTGCAGTAATGCATCCCAATTCTCCTAACAGCAGCCTGCCATTTCAGACCTCTGCTTTCCTGATGTGAAGTCTTGATTCTGGACTTTCTCCACCGAATACAAGAATCCATCTACCTGGAAAACAGGTAATTTGCTGTGGTACAGTACTGCTGTTGACAAGGTTTGGCAGCTGTGAATATAAACATTACTGTTCTGTTTCATAAGTGGTACATATGCTTGGTGGTATTCTAAGCTTGTGACATGTTTACAACAGAAGGCTCACTCTGTTCCAGATCCAAAAATAAACACTTTGTGGATAACATCTGAACTGCATTAATTAAGAAAGCAAAAATGGAACCGTTCTCATACATGGCTTAGACAAAGGACTTTTTTGCAACTTTGCTTTTAATTAGTCAAGAGGAATTGGAAGAGGAGGTTTTTGGAGATTAAAATATTTATAGCAGATTTCAATCTAGGTGTGAATATCATAAAGACAATACAAAATAGAATATCAGATGTGAGAAAAGTCTCTAAAACTTCAGAAAAAAAATCTGACAAGGAAGCTGAAAGGCAAAGAGAATTCCTATGAGAAAAGATGGCAACTTTCTACTTTATTTAAACCAAAAATAGTTGCTGCCAAATCTTTGTTTGGAAGAAGAATGAAAGAAAAATGTTTAAAAAAAGAAGGAAAAAAAACCCTACTACCTTAAAACTTAAAAATTGTAAGTGTTGTTTTCCCCCACAAATTTGAAGTTTAAAATTGATGAGATTTTATTTTGAGTTTTGTAAGAAAATGAGCCCAGTAATTTCAACAACTATTTAGCATCTTCAGCAACAGTGGATGATACAAAAGGCAGCCTGATGTCATGAGCACCATTGTTGAAACTCTCCCCCTTTGCTATATACAACCCTCAAACTCCATAACCAATTAATCCAACAGCTATGAATGTAACAGATGACCTATGGGCCTAAGTTGGCATTTCTAGCTTAGTGTGTGTGTATACGAATGCTTGTTTGAACCAAGTTAAATGTTTCAAAGTAAGTGGCGCTAACTATTTTTAATAATCACACTTTTCCTTCAAACAGTTTTAATGAATTTATAGCAACTTCAGATGGAAAACAATGCTTCAGACCATCCTAGAAATTTAAACCATTAAGAAACTTACCCTGCTAAGAAAAAACTGGATAATAACAAATACAAGGAAAATAACACATTAATGATTCACTACGCTGGTTTCTGTCAGGATGATCACTTTTCTAAGTAAGTCCATGTATTTTCTTACTGCTTTAATCTTTAATTTTAGTTTAGGATACAGTTCATAGTCTTCTGATACTATAAGAGTGTCTAAGAGACAAGTTACAACATTTGACAATTTCTGTGCCTCAGTATGAACACAGCTGTGCTGATCAAAGAAGCTGGGCACTGGTAGAGCATCCTCCTATAACTGTGCTAGAAAGTGTTATGTTTTAGCATACACAGGAGAAGTTGTACAGGTGTTTCTAAGTCAGAATAATTAGAATCTGGGAAAAGTGGACATAGCCAATACCTTAAGTATGTCCTGTATGTATGGGTTGGATGTCTTAACAGAAATATGCAAAAGAGAAAGTGATGTATTTCTTTTCTTTATATATATTTTCTGAGCATTCTTCACCCAACTTAAGAGAAAAAAATAGCATTATTTTCAATTTGAAGGTTCTGCAATGGATGTTTTAAAACATCCCTTTCATTTCAGTTCTTACACGTGGAAATATTGGCATGTTTTTTCCCAGTCTCTCAGGATTAAGAAAGAAAAAACAAACAAAAAAAAGCCAACATAGTATAGTTTCAAGCATCCACCTGACATTTTACATCAACGCTTTAAAAAATGGTGGTGCACTTTATTACAAAGAAAACAAAAATTTACAACCATATTTTTTTAAATCTACAGAACACACAAACTACAGTAAGGTATTTTTTTTTTCAAGAGACCTTTTATGAAGCTGAACTGCATACTAAGCCAGTTTATTTTTTTAAGGCATAAAACACTAAGTATTTACCTGGACATTTTACATCCATAAAGTAGGAGTTTGGGCTCTGCACAAGACGTTTCTTTTTGTGCTTTTTCTTCTCATCCTCTAAAGAGGGATGTACTAAATCTCTAGCCAACTGGATGGGGAAAAAAAATCAGCAAATGTTAAATTATGTTCAGTCTAGTTAAATAAAGAGTGTATTATGAACCGTATTCTGCTGCCTGTAGTCTGTTCCTAGACATAGTGGCAGCGCTACGGTTAACCTACCTGCATAACCACTTACATAATGTACATTACCATTATTGGCTACTTCTGTTACCTGAATCCCAGAATAGAAAATGCAGTATACTAGCAAAAATGCTGTTGTTCCTGCCCTAGAGCGGGGCAGCACTGCTAATACACACATTTCTCTTGTATGAGAGGGTTGAAGCACAGAGGAATAATCGCCCATTGC
>NW_010577134.1:202501-223771 GCF_000705375.1 Tinamus guttatus | reverse complement strand
CGGGTTGATGCCAGATGCCCAGATCTCCCTTGCTGTGTGCCAGGACAAGTGCGTGTGGAGCTGGGCTCATGGGACAGCACTGCAGATGCTTTTGGCTGGTGTATAGCCATAGATGGAGGTTCAAATACAGAAGAGGTGCTGAACAAGCACGGAGCTGCTGCTGGTCAGGTCAAATCCTGCCATCAGAGCTGTCCGCAACTGCTTGTGAGCTATTTGGTGGCCACCTTCAGTGTGTGTTAGTGAGGACTTCAGTTTCATTGTTGATTGAACCTAATCTGGGGTCAGCATCTTAGAGGGGGAGAACTGTGACTGTGTGTGTTGGTTCTCTGCTGTGCCCCCAGTAGTGCTTGCAGGTAACACTAAGCTGAATTTGCTTGCTCATCCAGCTGAGGATTAACCTGACCAAAAAGAGAGCATGATTCAGTTACCAGTGTTCAGCGGCTTCCTGCGCCTACCTGAGTTTGAGCTCGCTGTGAAACTGGAACCTCAACTCAATTCAAGTCTGGATGATTTTAATACTCAGTCGTACATTGGCTTGAAAGGAATATGTTTTCCAAGCATGTAAGTTAGTGCATTCCTCTTAAGAGACAGTCAGTCTATAAATAATCCCTAAAATAAGCAAAACGTTATCTGTATCAGTAGTGCAATTTTAATGTATTCCAGAAAAATTTTAGACAAAACTAAGTTTTCAGTGAATGTTACTTATGTTATATTCAAAGTAGAATGAGCGATAGAAATAGGCTAGTTTCTCTTTATTATGCACTTTCTAGTGCTGTAATATCTAGGTTGTGCATTCTAAAGGACGTGCTACAGAGACTTGACCCCTTCAAAGCTGTTGCTGAAATCAGTTATTTTAGTCATGTCAAGTAGCCTTAAGTTCTACTATTCTTCTACCTTGCAGTCTTTAATTGTGGGTCAAGAATTACATTATTTAAAAGTCAAAGATACAAGGGTAATTATTCAAAGGAGTTTGTAAATTTTAAATTCAGAATTTTGAGAGGAGGCCACCGGAGCAGGCCCCGCAACCTCCAGGGCACTGCCCGAGTGTCCGCAGCGCTGCCATGTGCAGGTGACGGACGTGTGGGAGAGCCCTGGCTTCAGATGTTAGTTTGATAATGGGATTACACTATAGGTCATCGAGCTGTCCAAAATCCGAATGTTTCAAAGCAGAGCTGGTCTAATTCTGATAACTGAGTTGTTTTGAATCTCTGTGTTTTTAAATGGTGAGTAATTTATCTTGGGAACCAGAGGAATCTTAGTGTGGTGTTTGTACCGTGGCTGGACAGATAAGTACTGTTGGAAGCTGCATTTTGCTTAACGTTATTACGAGCATTGATCTGATCTGGCTCACAAATGCAGAGTGCTTGTGAGCAGAAAACCACCTTATGCATACGTGGCACTTGCATCTTTTATTGCCTTACCTACTTTAGCCAGTTGTATCTATTTTTATTTTGCCACCGGTAGTAACTTTCCTTCAAGAAGCGGGCCGTGTTTGTAGCGTTGAAGGTGCGAGATGCTGCTGTTGTCGCCGCAGTTACAGGGAGCCAATACTAGGCCCTTTGTACAACTGAAGAATGAGATGAAGGAGAGCCAGCTTGCTCTCAAGAAGCCCATTCAGCCCATTTTGATTTAAGTCATGTTTCGTAGATTCTTATTGCGTGTCCATATTGAATACAGCTTTGTCCTGTTAAGTCATAAAAGGATGAATAAATGCAGTTGTACTTGTGTATAACTCTAAAATAAATGCATCTTGCAACTTTTAAAAAATGTTGACCTTCACCCCAGTGTGTTGCTTAATGTTAATCTGTCATATTATTTAGTGGTTGCAATAAAGACTACTGCATCTTTAATTTACATACTGATACAAATGTTGCTGAGATCATCTACAAATGCCTTGCAGATGTTAGTAAGAACTAAAGCCAAATGTTCAAGTTCAAAATGATTAGACTTTGCTCTTTTGCGTTAGGCACTGCATGACACAGTAGAATGTTGCAAGTGTTCCCCACCCTGCCTCTTATACTCTGATCTTGTTTCCTTTTCGGTCATGTTCTTATTTTTACTGAAATATTTAAAGAAGGATCTAATAAATAGGCATCTTTCTGAGGCTTCATTTATCAGTCTTTATAGAGAAGAACGATGTAGGTAGAATAAAAGATTCCATTAAAAAACAAACAAACAAACAACAACAAAAAAAAATGTTGTGTATGTAGCCAGCAGTGCCTACTTGGAGAACAAAACGTAATGATTCCTGGCTAAGCTTGAAGGAAAATATACAAGAGCAGATCCGTATAGCAGAGAACAAGTTTCTGGAAGGAAGGTTGTCCTGGAGGTCTGTCAATGCTTGGTGTGTGCTGGGGAGCTGTTGAAACCTTCAGCTGTCCTCATCAAGCACCCCCAGGCCTGAGGTCAGTGCAGGCATCTGCATGAGCTGGTCATCCTCAGTGACAGGGGTGTGCAAACAAGCGCATCTGTGGGTTTTGGGGCTAACTGCTGCAGCTCTGCAAAGCAAAGTTAAAGCCGTTGGTTCCAACATGTTGCGGTGTCTGGGAGACTGGGGTCTGTGACATCTCTGTGGGATCCAAACCTGCCCTTTGGGGATGTGCTGTTACGGCAGGCTGCAGCCAGACACCACGGCATGCTCCGCAATGCAGCGAGGCACTCGCTGTCAGCAGGGAGCACAACCTACAGTGCCAAAGCTGTTGCGGGTTATTCCCTCCCAGAATTCACCAAACCAAAGGTGAAGCCCATTGCTTTGCAGTCATGTGCTTAGTCTTGCTTCCTGTTTCTGAAAGTAGCTTGCAAATTTGCTTGCTTAAAGTTGCTCTTAATTCAGCCTTACTCTGAGTGACTGCAGGAAACTTAATTTATTTTTGCTTTTGCATATCTCTAAAATATGAACATTGTTTCTTGCAGTTAAGTAGTGTGAAATTTCCCTTCCCCCTCTATCTCTGGCCATTTAAAAAGTCAAAAAATATAAAAATAAAACAATCAAACAAAAAAACCCAAAAAACAAAACCATGAACACAGTGAGATAGGAAGGACCAAAGCTGTGAAGTTGAAGCAAGCTCAGCTTAAAAGCTGATACATGAATTCCAGACATTTTGATGCCCTAGTGCTTCAAAGGGGAAGGAGACTTTGTATCTTGACTCCTTTTCCAAACTTGTAGTGAATTCCTGTGTTCTGTGGGAATAAACTCCAGTGTTTCTGTTTATCAGAGAATGTCACTGGAAAAAACTTTACTCCTTGATTTTGACTCCTTCCACTCCTAGTTCAAAAGAGTAGGATGGTTAGATAAGAGGGAGATTACTGGCTTAGAAGGGTGGGGTTTTATTGTATTCAGGTCATGCAAAACAGCGCTCTCAGTTTTTAGTTTGATAAATAAGATTTAATACTGTGATGTCTTTGATATTATTCGACTCTTTCTAGCAAGCAACACAGGCATTAATTTTTTTACTCCTCTATTCAGATCGCTAGTGTTGAGTCACCTGATTTTCCTGTCATAGCTTGGAGGGGAGAAAACCACAGAGCTTCAAAGTGCTACTGCACTGGGTGCTATACATGTTGTAATTTTATTTTTCTCTCTCTATATATATTTATATATATTTATATTTGTAAAGTATATCTTGCATTGCTAGCAACAGAGAAATACTGCACTGTGAAGGGTACATGGACTAGTGTACACCAACAGAGTGAAGTTTATTTGCATCCTGCAAGGATTTGCATCCCACAAGGATTTTGTTTACGGGCTGCACACTACAACTGCACAAAAGAAAATATATAGAAATATATTGTTAAGTATAGACACTCTACAGGCTAAGTGCAATAGTCATTAAAGGGGTTTATGTGGCATAATTTGAGCGGAACTGTGTACCCGAAGCGTTGCTCAGCCGTCGCCGTGCGCGGCTTGCAGCAGGAAGTGGTAGCCGTGCCGCCAGGCTTGCTCACCGGTGTGTGCCGCTCACCGCTTCCTGTTGCTGAAGTGAAAGAACAAAAGGAACATCAGCTTGTGCTTCGTTTCAGCCTCTAAAAAGTTGCAGTTGCATTTGCTAAACCTCTTTGCATTGTAATAGAGAGGTTTTCCACTGCATATTGTTCTTTTTAGCTTTCAATTTCATCTTTATTCAACAAAACTGTTTGGTGGAGTCCATGCAAGAAATCTGAAGTTTGGAGAAGCTGCTTTGTGTGCAGATCCTGAGCTTCGAGTGTGCTCAAAGGAATGGTTGTAGAAACTCTTCTGGGTGCCGTAAGGGAAATGACTAACCACAAGAAACCAGTCTGTGCAAGGCATGGGCTGGTGCACCTAATATCTAACTGCAGTGTGAGCTCACTTGGAGCTCACTTTCTTGGGAAGCCATCCCAGAAGGAGCCTTGCACTCTTTGTGCTGATGTCTTAGTTTCCTTAGTTTGCGGTACCTTAAAGAATTATCTTTAAACTACAGTAGTTTCTTAACCCTTTTTCCTGGTAGAGTTATTATATTTAATCCTAAGATTTCAGGCCTAGACATAAAGAAACTTCTAAAACTGATTTAATTTGCTGTAGTCCGGAGCAAAACAGCCCTTTCAGTAATATCTGTATTTGTGCTTTTGGAATCTGTGAGATTAACAAAAGTTGAGAGCCAAGGTAATTTGTTTGCAGGCATGAATACGATGGAATGGGACTTAAAGTGTTACAACTAGTTACTAGAAAATCTAGTGGATTTTCCACTAGATTTCCACAGCAAGGTGGACACGAAGTCCTACCAATGCAGAATGGAAACACTTCTGTAACTTTTGCTATGTATAATATTTTTATTGTAATTAATGTCATCCTTATATCACTTCAGAGAAAATCAAGTCAGTAATAGAGCTTTTTGCCTTTAAATCTTGAGGGATTTTAGGAATTTATGGCTGTAATGGTACTCTAGCGTTTTAAAATAATACAGATAATTTCCTACAGTATGAAAAGTGCTGATAGTATGTATTTTTTCTAACTAGTGTGCTAAACTATGTGTGCTTATTGCATCCGTATTAAATGGCTGAGACTTGATATTTTTATTCAATTAAAATTTTATGCCCTCTGTGAGAAGAGTGAAAGGCAAGTTGTTAATTAATATCTATATTTCATTTTCAAATATTGTTTTGGTGTGTATATATAAAAAATAGCTTGTTTCCCGTGATTCCTGTTTAAGCTGTGGATGAACTAACAAAGCTAGAGACAGGATTTTCCCAGTGAAGATACCCTTTGACAATGGTTGCTTAAAGTCCAACTGAGGAAGAGAGGCAGGAAAAAAAGATATGACTAAGAATAAATAAAAAGTAACCTTTAAGATTCAGAAAAAGGAAAATGGGGCAACAGCCTTAAAATGGACCAATTTGGGGAGGCTGTTCTGAGATTCACATAACAGGAGTTCAGTGGTCTTGCAAATTTGAGCTGTATTACAATATATAGGTTAGAAATGCAAAACTTTGAATACCCAGCCTGCTGGGTTATTTGGAAGTCTTGGACCAGATTCATAGATCCTTTTGACCTTAACGGATTTTACCAAAGAGAGGCAGGTTTATTCTTTTTTTTCTTTTTTTTTTTCTTTTTTTTTTTAACCCCTGGTTTAAAATCTGCTTTTAGAGACACAGTAGGTGCTGAGGGAATAGCTGGGAGAGGAAGGAGGGAGGCATTTTCTCACTGTCTTTTGGAGTTTTCCAGAAAATTAGAGTTGCTCCTAAACTGGTGTTCTTGGAACACCATCTGTGTATGGTCGTCTTCAGTCACCCTTAGTAACCAACTGTGTGTATCTCACATCCTATGATCCTTTTCCCTATACCACTATGTCTGATAAGACTGTTAACTCTGAATATTAAAAAGTGAACACTAGTTCTGAAAAGCAACTTAGCAGCCATAGGATGCAACTTTACTGCAGGAGTTGATTCAGTAGAGGTCCTAGGGAACTGATTTGAATTTCAGGGGATAGTCTAAAGATCAGAAAAAAAGGCAGTTTAAAGTAGTGACCTTATTGGTATGAACTGGAAGAATTTTGAGATTAATTCTTTTCAAAATTTTAACTAATTCTGGTAATGAATCTGAATTTGTTCTGTTTTCATAGAGCAGAATAATTTCTGCTTGATAATCTTTGTGCATCCTCACCATTTCCTAGTGCCTGGAACGAGTGACAGCATCAGAATAATTATCTTTTCCCAAATACTACTCTTACCAAATCATTAAAAGGAAACTGAAGACATCCTTTTCATTTGTTGCAAAACTTATGTATCTCTTTCTCTGGCAGGAATTGACTTTAAGATCAGAACAATAGAACTAGATGGAAAGAAAATCAAACTACAAATATGGTAAGTTTTCAGCACATACTGGACAGATTTTTGAGTGGGAGCACCTCATAGCTTTGAGCCTGGATGTACTAGAAGTCCAACCTCTTTTCCCTGGCAGTCCAGCTTCTGCTTTCTCTTAGTTTGTTCTGGAGTAGCACAGGAAATAGGCCATTTGCTTTCTAATGTTAAAGCAATTTCTCATTTTATTGAAAGCTGTCATCTTAAATGCGATTTTGGATATTCCGTGTGGAACAGAAGTATTAATTATGTAGCAGTCGACTAAAATATAAGCCCTAATGGCTTTTAAAAATGCTATCTGAATTCTCAGATACTTGGGTGCCCAGGTGTAATCACAAATGGATGGACCGTAATGCTGCCTCTATGCTGCATAGTAGAGACTGAGCCCCTGGTAGCAGCAGATGAGCAGTTGTAGAGTAGTCTTACTGCATGTGCCAAGCTCTTAAAATGCTACTGGTGAATGTGGGGATATTGCTCAGAAGTCTTAAAAGAGAAATTTTGACTTCAGGATTAATGAATGAATCCTTGTGACAAAGGAAGTGAAGTTCTAGATGTGGTTGGGACAAATTTTATTCCTCTGATATCAAAGAAAGCTGTTAGGTTTTTCGTTTTGTTTTGTTTTTCCTCCAGTTTTGGGGAGTTCAGCCTCCTGTAGGTGTAACTAGTATCCAAACACTTTGGTCCTCCTGTTTACTCACAGATGCTACTTTGAAGTCATCCAGGATAAAATAGCAGCATGCTAAGTTATAGTGGCTGATTTTAATAGCTAATTGTACAGGAAAACACAGTATTCTAAAAATATTTTACTGCTGCATGTGCTATTTCTTGTCTAATGCTGGATTTGGAGGCATCAGAGCTGCCTTTGTTAGTTATTCTAGGGAAGGCTGTGTAGCTCTGCGTTTTCATTGTTTGCATGAAAATGCAAATGCTTAAACACAATCTTTACGGTGCTCCTAGTGTAAACAGCCACTGGTGTAGCTTTGATAGCTGAGGGGGAAGAGTGTTGAGGGCTGAAGAAATTTTTGCAGATAGATTCTAATTCTACTTAATAAGTATCAATGTGCTTTTTCTATTTAAAAACACATCTGTTCAGTACAGAAGAGTTTGAAGAAGGTCTTCAATGGGTATTTGTTTTCACTGAATTTTAGGGATACAGCAGGCCAGGAGAGATTCCGCACAATTACAACAGCTTACTACAGAGGAGCCATGGTGAGTGCTTTTCTTTCCAAAAATTTATCTACAACTATTTGTAACTGGTTTGGTAACTAGTATAACTCTTAAGGTTACACCATGCAAGAGTTTTTGATTGGTGGATTGGAGAATTGTTGCTTGTGATATGGGGAATAAAGTGGTGGGAATTTTTTTGGTTTTGTTTGATTCCTTTTTTTAGCTTGCTGGTGCTATGCTTAATGCTGTCTTCTGTGATGAAACTTTGAGCCCATTTGTCTTTTTTAATGTAGCTGTAATCTGTTCAGATAGAATAAGAAAATACATCGCTAAGCTTTATTTTCATAATTTTTTAAAATGCAGTCAACCATTTTAATATATTTTAAGTGTCCGATAACTAGGTAATGAACGATTTTAATATTAAGAATGTATTTCACTGAGTTGCTTTTCCTGCTGCTCTTTCTTACCTTGAGCTGATCAAGAATGCAAAGTCTGCATTCAGTAGAAATGAGATGGCATGTGGTTCCTAAATGCCAGGATTGAAGATACTTTAGTTTGCAATACAGGTAACTGCCATTTGCTGATTATTACCTGTGCCAATACTATGGTTGATGACACAGAGAGAGTGACAAAAGATGAGTTGCTTTCGCAGTCTGATTGTATGTCCCAGTAACCTCAACTTTATGGGAGAAATAGTTGCAGTCACGGTCCCGTATCAGAGCATTAAACACTTGAGGGTTTCGCAGTGACAGGGTCTTCTCCTGACCTCACAGTGTACAGCCAAAGACCTTACTTGTTCTTATGAAGGATGACTGAAGAGGCAGTAAGAAATGGAGTTGCATTCTTGGCAAAGTGTACCTGTTGGGTCATTTCTTGAGGGTCCTTGCGGGTATATGTGTACAGCTGCGTGCAAGAGCTAAAGCTTCTGCGAGGCTGTCAGCTTAGATGTAAAATATTTAGTGGCCCCAGCAGGTCAGATCTCATGGGACTGTCATCTTTTGACTGTGTGAAGCTGCCACTTCTAAACTTGACTTTAACAATAGGATCCTAGTCTCTGTTGTAGTAGAATTTGTAAACTCTTCCTGGTCATAGGCTAATGAGTTAAGAATTCATGCTAGTAGTGTGTTCAAACTCTGCTGAACAGTGCCAGGAGATATAAATAGTATTCTTCTGTAAACTCTTAGCAAAGGTGTAATGCTTAAGAAAGGATTGCTGATTGTAAGGGCGTCTTATCTATATTAAATTTGCTGCAAAGTATAATCAAACCAACAGCACACACCAAAAGTAAAACAACAGTACTTGCTTATCTAACCAGAATTTCTGTATTTTATTTAGGGAATTATGTTGGTGTATGATATCACAAATGAAAAGTCTTTTGACAACATAAAAAACTGGATAAGAAACATTGAGGAGGTAGGTGCTTTGTAACAGGAGACTTTGGAAAGGAGCTCTTACTATTTGCACTTTATGATTTCCCTGGGAAAAATAATAAGCAATGATTTACTTTAAATATAGCAGCCAACATATATGACCACTTTTAGACACTGCAGTGAATGAAGCAGTGCTCACCAATGGAAAGAATATCTATAAATGAGATATGTCTTGTTTGTCTAGGCACAGAAAGTAGGAAACTGAGGTTTAAGTAACAAGCATAAAATAACTGTTTCAAAACTGCTCTTTCTGTATAATTTTCATTGTTCTTTTTTTGCTTTTGGGTTTGTCTAAGGAACAGGAAGGAGAAAGATCGTGGGGTAATGACAGACCTGTCTGATTTCAGTTACTATTTTGAGTTGTGTGTTTGCCCATTTAAATGTTTGTGTCCTTTTCATTTGATCTTGGCTAAGCTACCTCCTAACCTCTTGTAAATTATTTAACATGAAATACTGTCAATTGAGGAGGTCTGTATGAAGTTGCAGGGGAAGACCAAAATTAATATCTAATGAAGCTGTAATTAGGTAACAGTCTTACTGTGTTTTTTGTTTTGTTTTGTTTTTTTTTTCTCCTCTCTAAAATAAAATCCCCAAGCTTTTCTTTATTACTGTTCATCTGACTCTCTAAGCAAAATTTCCATATTGGTGATCAGTTTAATGTGATGGTGACTGGACAAAAAGGTGTGCTTCAGTGTTGATGCTCAATTAATAAGTCCTTTATTAACGACCTGTCTTAAAAATGCAAATGTGTTGCATGATACCTCAACCAAATACTGTGGATGTTATGGTACTCACTCTACTTCCAAGTGGTACACAAGTACATCCTAAATAGCCAAACGCTTGCACATATATGCAACCTGGTACAGAGCTAGTGCTGCTGTAGCAAGTTTGTAGCGTCATTCAGGCAAACTTGATGAGGGAATCTTTATCCAAAACTATTTTAATACTTAGTTATTGGATTGTCTATTTCAAACGACAGTTCCTTTCTCAGTAATGTCCTCTTTTTAAAAGAAAGTATTCATTTGTGGATGAGTCTGGCATATGAAGAATTCTTCTAAATAATGCTATGATTTGTTTCTGAGAGTTTGTTTTTTCCCCTTTAGCATGCCTCTTCAGATGTAGAAAGAATGATCCTTGGTAATAAATGTGATATGAATGAAAAAAGACAAGTTTCAAAAGAAAAAGGGGAGAAGGTAAACTTTTTTATTTTGACTTGTCTTGCTTAGAAGACTGTTTTTTCTTTTTTTCATGATTCTGGTTATTGATACTTGATTTATTTTAAGTATCTGAGAGACAATGGTCCTCAAACAGTTTCAGAACTTTTTGTATATTATAGAATGTCGGGTTTTTGTAATAACACGTGACCATATTCAAGATTGACTAATTCAGTGTTACTGTTGTCTTGAGGATGAGATCCTGTAAAGAACATCGAACCTCCCTATAACATCGTGTTATAAATCTTAATATACAGCTTTGTATATAGTTTGATCATATTGCATACAATTCAGCATGGTGATTACTGATGCTTCTCGTAAGTATTGTTGTTAAAGCTGAAGCAATTTGTTCTGAAATTTTAACAAGCAAAATCACAATATATCACAGCAAAGTAGTATAGTCACTAGTAACAAAGTTATTGGGATGGTTATACATAGTTACGCTGTCAACAAAGCCAAATCTGTGAAGATACTATCTTTACTTCTTTGGATATGAAAAAAGTCATTCTGTGAGACTTTTTTTTTTTTTTTTTTACAAGTTTTGAATTTCCATGAGGGTTTGCCTAATTGGTCAGTAACAATGTTTTTGTGAGAGAAAGCAGACAAATGAAGCTTTTTTGTTGTTTTTTTCTTAAGCATTATAGAGTCTCTGTTCTGTTACGAACTTGTGTAAACATGCCTTTTGCAGTGGAACTGTTAAATACACTCAAAACTTTAACCTCTCTTCCAGTTAGCAATCGATTATGGAATCAAATTTTTGGAGACAAGTGCAAAATCCAGCATAAATGTGGAAGAGGTAAGTGATGGATGTTACACTCAGTTGTGTTTCTTGAAGTACTAGTATGGAGGCACATGTGTGATGTGTAATTGCTGGACTTTCTGACCTGATCCAAAACCCGAAGTGACAACTTCAATCCTGTTCTGTTTAGATAGCTATTGTGAAACCCAGGACAGCCTGTTTTCTGATAGTATCTGGAAGGCTTTCTAGGTAAGCGGTAGGCATGGTTCGTTATTACTATAGCAAAGAGTTTCTTTAAGCTGTTGTCTTGCCTCTTAAATGCTAAGTGCTTTTGGACAAGGAGTAGGTATAATGTTAGAACAGTGCTTCAGGCAGGAAACTGAATTCAAGATTCTTTGTTTTGTGAATAGCATGTTTCCGTGTCAAGGAGACTTCAGGTTACTACTAAATATGTCCTTGCAGATGAGACTTGACATTTGCATTTTAAACTGGAACATCAGTACAGACTGTCATAAATCAATGTCAGAGGCGGAAGAAAGCTTATAATACTGTCTGTAGACTTGTGATCCTTTTTCCTGCAAATAAACTTTGTGCAAAAAAATGCCAGGTCCTATTTATGAGAGCATAAGGAAATGGAATCGGAAGGAAGAGTGGCTCAGCTCAAGCCTGTCTTACCATGAATTGCTATTGTAGTCTTAGAGGAGGGGAAAGGATGTTAATTTTATGAAAAAGGTGGACAGTAAAACATGATACCAAAAGGCAGTTAGATTAAGAAGCCCTCAAAGAATCAAAGATATTTTTTTTAGTACATTCAAAATCTTGTGAATGTACTAAATAATTACGGAGGAGATGTTAATCTTAGAAATATATGCCATAATAGTATTAATGCTGGGGCTATACAGTGCAGAAATGCAGTTCAGTTCATTCAAATAAGGCAGTGTTTCTGAAGCTAACGATCCGAACGCTTTTCCAAGCATATTGTTGGGATACTTTCTAGAAGTCCTCCAGATGCATACTGAATGCAGATTGTGCAGCTAATATATTAACTAGAAATCAAGAAATTGTTACTGTAAAATAGCATGAGTGGAACTGTGTCCGCTAAGATGACACATAGCCTTTTACCTGTTTGCAAAAAAGTTGTAATAGAATAACAGGGTGAATTCAAATTTTGAGTTCAGTAGTGTTTGACCTCTTTTGCATGATATCCCTGTGATTCTTAAGAGCAGGCAGTGGAAATGTGAACATCAGCACTAATACCAATGATGGATAGCAATAGATTCCCAATGCCAGGTGCAGACCATCTTAGTTCCTATAGATGATTGACTTGCTGCCGCATGACATGCCCTGCACTTTCACTGCAACTCCTGTAGGTCATTAAATGCACAAAATTAATTCATTCCTATTCTAAAACATTTGGCTGCCTGACTATGGTTTAAAAATTGTCACATGAATTGGGAAGAATATGTAGAAAGAATGCAGCTAGTGTAGGTACTCTGCCAGTAATGATTTAATTTTATTTCCACCAAATGCTTAACTTGTGTGTAATACAATCATGACCCTTTCTCTCCCCTCCACTTCGGATATATTCAACATGCAGTGAGAGGGGGAAAATGCTTACCATTTGCCATACTATTTTCCATTCTGGAACTGGTCTTCAAGTATTGGTATCTTCAGATATCCCTAAGATCTTGTTTCAGGTATCCCTAAAATCTTGTTTTTCCCTGCTTCTAGAGAACTGCAGCATTTTCTTCCTACAGAAACTTTTCTGCTTCTTTTTGCTGTGAAGTTGGAGACGATGAATGATTTTAAGACTGTTAGAAAACTGGCAGGTTGTAGTTAGCCCAAGTGCAAAGGCAGAAAGAAATTGCTGATCTTGATGAGAATTCCCAGACATGCCAGCCTGAAAGCTCTCCACACGTTTTTTTAGCTGCAGTGCACAATATATAATTTGGTCAAAAAAAAAAAAAAAAAAAAAAAGTGAATATATGCTGCATATTTGAATCACAATGCTGAGTAAACAGACTTCCATTCAGCAGATTTTTTTTTTGTTCAAGAGTTACGCAATGGCAAAGGCCATTCACTTTCTGCAAAGTTTGGAGAGGAGACTAAAACAGGCTAATGCTTATTGCAGTGTAAATAACTGTTGTACACAGTGCCTTGCAACTACAGAATACAGTAATGTTCATGTGTCCGACTACTCCGAATCTGGCTTCTCTAGTGTGTTTTATGACTGATCTTTTTTTTTCTCTGCCCTTCTCCCCCCTTGCCAGGCATTCTTCACACTTGCACGGGACATAATGACAAAGCTCAACAGAAAAATGGTTTGTATTTCCTACCGGCATATGATCTATGTTAAATGAAATGATCGGGAATAAGAACGAGCTGAGTAATGGTCCTAGCTAAGAGCTTGTAGGACTACAGTGGCTGCCAGTTTAGATTTGAGTGAACAGTTTGCTTGTTGGGTTTTTTATCATTGAAAAAAAATGTTAATGGCATACGGGGCTACATTAAAACACCCTGTACTCTCGGAGCAAAGGAAGTAGTTGCCTCCCTCTTCTTGTTGCTGCTGGGCTACCGCATCCTACTGGATGGAACTCTAGCTGACCTGATCTACTGCTAGTGGTAGTTAAGTCATAAGTGAGAGGTTGAACTTGATGCTATCCTTTGATTTGAACATATCTGTGACTCTGTGATGTGCTTTATCTGTCTTGAAGTCATTATATAACCTGTAGCTTGGATTTAATGAGGCCATTCTTAAGCATGTATGGTTACATATGTGGGAAGGATAGCTGCTCTTAACAGTCGTTAGCTAGCTCTAGAAGAGGTTTGGAGACTGCCTTCATTTAATTTGTTTGTTTGTTTGTTTGAAGGAGCGACAAAATGCAGTTGGTGCCAAATGTGGTTATTAATTTCTTAAGCACTTGTGCAAGCATTTGGCTGACTAATTGACTGGCGTAATCATGGAAGTTGCTATTACTAGTGAACAAGAATTAAGTGACACAAATCTTATTAGGCAGATGCGCTTGCCACTTTCAAGTAAAAGGACCTTCAAAAAAACCCCACTAGATTTTGTGGTTGAGCCATTCGGTGGGGTAGATGCTAGAACCTCTGCTTTTGTTCATATCCTAAGCAGAGTGGTGTACAGCTCTTCTCCACTTAAATGGGTACTTCAATACAAACACACATTTTCAGGTAATTTTTCTTTATTTTGTGAACAGTAAATGTAGCGCAACCTGAAATCAGTGTATTCTTTCTTAGCTGGGTGATCCTTATTTGGTTAGACTTCAGCACAGTCACTCCTTGAGTTAATTCTTGATATTTGGATTGCTGGATAAGTTATTTTTCAGGTAGGCAGTTTTATCATGGGATTAGCAGAGTCTGGGTAACTGAGGACCTCAAGTTAGAGCAAACACTTCTGGTTATTGCTTTGCAAGGGAGAGGATGTTGAGGGAAACTAGCTACTTTTCAGCATTTTGTGATGGTGATGTTGATGTTCTTTTCTTTTTCAGAATGACAACAGTTCATCAGGGGCAGGTGGGCCAGTAAAAATAACTGAAAATCGATCTAAGAAGAGCAGCTTCTTTCGATGCACGCTACTTTGATGAACTTCTAATGATAGACTGCAGCACACTTAGAACCTTTTCTGCTTCTTTGAAAGCACAGGGTCACACAGCCTCAGAAATAATACCACCAAGCTGCTGCTGAGAGCTCCATTGAACGTAGACTGCGATACACAAAATACCAAGTGGATTTTGCTCACTAAGCCTATTGACCTGTCAGGCTCCTCTTTCTCAGATATGGAAGCTATGAAGTGGAGACACAAATGCAAGAGTTAACTTGTTTTCCTTTTTTACTTTCTGTTTTATTGCCTGTTGCAAAAGCTGCTATGTTTCTTTTAACTTTGCACATCCATATTATCCTCCTATTGCCTGTTACAGCACAATCTTACATTTGTATTTGCACAGTTTGACTTGTAAGAAAGATTCTTAACAGATTTGTGCAGATTTTCTCTTTTAAACAAATTTATTACTATAGCAGAAGAGCCAGGGAACAGATCAAGTCTTATTTCCACTAGTTCCTTTGCTGTATGCATGTGGCCATGACCACAGTATGGATTTTGATATTCTAGTCATGAGTGTTATATTAACAATTGGCATTTAACAATTTCTACATATTTTTGTTTTAGATGCACAAATCTGTTTATTAAGAAGCTGTGGCTTCTGCTCTGAATGTAGTATTTTGCTTTTCTTTCTTTACCCAGCTTAGCAAAGTTATTTTCTGAATTGCCAGTCACTGTCTGATTCACGGATGCACCTATCAGTTATTTGAATAAACACGGTGTCTTTCCTCACTGAACTTCCCTCTGTTAGCTCAAGCTGTCTGCACCATTTTTTGTTTCTGATGAGAAAGCACACTCTGGAGTCGAAATCGTCATCACAAATTGGCCTCATCGCTAGCACTTAAGTGGCTTGTGGAAATTGAATGCATGAGTGTTGAGTAACCTCATTGTGGATTCATTTGTTCAGAAATGACTGCTTCTAAAGGTGACTTCCATTTCTACTGTAATGCTAAGGATAGTCCATTCATGTCTGTAAGCATGGACCCTTGACAACCGAGGCATACAAAAACTGCAGTTGCTAACGTTTATCGAGTTCTGCCATCGAGCAAAGGGTCGCACAAGGGTTATAATGTAGTATTTGTTCTGCAGCTCATCTTGAATGTGTGAAGCCCTCTTGGGTCTGCTCATGCCGTTAAATTATTTTATCATCAAAAACTGGTACAGTGACCTAGTGTTTAGAAGCAGAGTTGAAACTTAGTTGCCTTCTCACTCAATTGAGCATTGTATAACCTAATCTTTGTTTTACCACTTTTTAATGTGTTCTGAAAATTTTCCGGAGCAATTAAAGCAGGTGCTTTAGTTTCTGTTGATGTGCCAAACTTGGACCATTGTAAGCTTTACCCACAGGTTTGTGTCCCGCTTGTTTTTCAGTAGAGGGTAGGGGGATTCTGTCACTGTCAACGTAAGGTCTCTGATGTGCTTGCTTTTGCTCCACTCCGCTGTTTAGAGCGGTGTCAGCGAGTGGCTTGTTACCATGGAGTAGTGGCGTGAGGGACTGAACTTATCTCTGAGTCTGCTGTAAATATTCTGAAGGAGAATGGGCCACTAGCAGTAAATTTAAAGACTTTCGATTTTAAAAGCTTTACTAGAAACAGGTTCAGCAAAGTTATAATGTTTTAAGTGGCTTTCTATCAACCTGTCCCCACATACAGCTTAATTGAAGTGGCTGTTGTAACTAGATTGTGAATCTGACAACTTGCTGTTGCTGTACTAAAATAGAAAAATCTTCATGGCAACAAGGTTTAGTGGAAAAACAAAGCAACCCTAACTGCTCTGTTGTCTGTCCTTGATGTTTTTTTTGGACAGGCTAAAGCAGTTTTTTTCTGTATGGTTTTAAAAAAAAAAGTGCTTTCTATACAGAAAGTGTTGTGACACCAATTATGAATGTTGTTCATTTTCAGTAATTTACCTCTGACTTATTTGGTGTCGTAATACTTTGATTTTTATCTCAGGGGCTGTTTGCAAACCAAAACTGACATGTTCTGCGTTTGGCAACGTTTACAGAGTGCTTTGTATTGTTTTTCCTGTCCTATCTGTGTAGTTAAATGTACATTCAATATTAGTCTCCATGAACTTCCCTTTGAAAGAGCCTGTAAGTAGTAGAGTCTATGAAGTGCTTCTTGAAGCAGCAGCGAACGGGGGTATCTGCTCTGTATTTAAAACAAACAACAAAAAAACCTTGCTATTTTCTTACATTTAGCTATGCTAAACTGTACATAAATGTGAGGTAAGACCATAGGAAATTCACTTTATGCATGATAAAATAATGCAGTCAGTATTTCCCTTTGCTTAATATTCATGTAAAGTTAATCTTTTTCTGTTGGTAGAAGAATTTAGTGCAATTTTGTTGTCCCCTGCTGAAACTGAAGAAATCTAATTTCATGTCTTACAGATAAGGTAAAATGCAGATTTCTCTCTCTCGCTCTCTTGTTTTGTCCTGTTTTGCTCCCACCCATGTTCTCCGCAGTATTAAATGGCTGAGTGGCTGCACTTTACCAGTGTGCTAATTTTTGGTCAGTATAGACCTCTTCCTGTGTACAGTCTGGATTTTCAGGCATTGAAAAATGTGCTGTATCTTAGCGTGCAAATCAATTGTATGTTTTACTGGGAACTTTTTTTTTAGCTATTCTGCTGTATGCAAGTGGAAGATGATAAATGATATGTTCAGCCTAGGCATCAGATACTGGGTACTGCAGGCTTTTCTAATATCAATATGATTGTTTTGTGCAGTCTTTGTTGCAGCTTTGCTCAATACTATATAATCTGAACTTTGAAGGACTCTTAACTATACCTCAGTGAACTAGTTACTATTCTAATGTCCATTAGAATGAAAGTCATGCAATTATTATTCATTAAGCAGCCAATGTAATTGCAGTTATTATTCATAAAGCAGCAAATGTATTTCTGTCTTACTTCAAAAATTGTCATAAACTTTTTTAGGAAAGACAGACTTTCAGATTTTTTTCGTGGATTTTGATGAAACAGAACTGCTGCTTATGCTGTTGATTTTTATTTTTTATGAAACCTTTCCTTCTGCACCATGTCTGTGCAATGTATCTTGACCAAGTTTTTTTCCTAAATGGTTTAAAGAAAAAAAAAAAAAAGAAAAGAAAAAAGCTCTTGGGGCTTCTCAACTGTAGCTTTTAGTCTCTGCTCAGCAAAACATGCACAAAGTGTTTTTGTTGAGTAGATATAGAATATTTGATTTGGTTAGTAATTGTCCTGAAGTTCTATTATTGTTAAAACTTAAACCACTCATGGAGGCTAACACAGCTCATTATGAGGGGGGTGGGAGAGGGTTGTTCTCAAGAATGATGATTAGTTTTTCAGAATTGCAGGATTTTTTTTTCTGAAGTTTTCCTTGGTAAAATGTATTTCCCATCATAAGCATATTTTCCCTCCTGGTCTGCTAAAGTCGAGTGAATCAAGTCAGTCATTTTTGCAATTGAAAATAGGAGTCTTAAATACACATATTGCATTAAAAATTGTGAATGGATAATGATTTGAAAGCTATGTGAATAATATGTAAAATGCATAAATGTGTTATTTGTGGAAATGCATCTGTTATCTGTTAATATATAAATGTAACTGAAATTTTGCAAAGTTACCCTTCCTAAGGGTTAGCTTGTAGACGATAGGTCTTTTTCCGTTCACTGAACTGCTTGTGCCACTCTTGTTCTTATAAATAAAACTTGTATTTCTCCCTGCCACCAAAGCAGGATTTCCATTAATTTTTCTTTCTGGTGAATTTAAGTATTTTAGTGTATTCCTATGGCCTTACAAACATTTTTTTTTCAAATAAAACTTCAATTACAATTATTTTAATGTTATATAGCTACTAAATTCAGAGTAAAAGTATAGCCCTTGGAAAAAATACTTAATTTTGAAACAGGATGGTTTTACCATGTGTGTTTAAGCACATTTTAGCTCTGCTCTAAAGGTGTAATATGAAAAGCTCCTGCAGGTAGAGTGAACTGGTTATGTCGTTAACTTGTAAACTTAATCGTTAATTGTGTATTGATAATATGCATAGACAAGAATATCCCAAACTCCCCCAAAACAACAAACTCAGTGGTTTTATTATTCCATGCAAACTTTTTTACAACAATGTGTCTCAAATAAAAGTTACATAATGAAAAGTATTTGGAGTATTTGTATGAAATATTCCATGTATTTTTATACAGTTAACATTTCTAGTACCTCTGTTGTGGAAAGGCATCCAGGTGAATTGCATCAGTAAAGCTTTGCATACCTTCAGTGGCCAGTTACAGCAGTGGTTTTGAAGGGTTTTGTTTATTCCTAAATATGACTTTTTCAGAGTCTTCCTGAAATATTCTGTACTCCTGTAGCGATTACTTAGCCTGCAGCTGAGATCTAAGTATTTTATTCAGATGACCTTAGGCTTTGTAAAGATAGTGAGACACAGTCTCCAGTTTGTCTAAGAATTATCTAGTCACTTAAGTTGTTAGACCTTCTTTAAAAGAAGAAAAAAAAACCCCAAAGAACAGTGATGGGTAAGATCTTAATGATTTCGAGTAACTGGAGGCCTGAGTATAATGAACTAATACAGCAAATAACTGTTTGCAAAGCCTTCTAGGGGGAGGGATTTGACTGAAATAGTTGTTGGCGGTCACACTAACAGTTGTTGACTTATCAGCTAGTGAGTAGTGAGGTTTGGCGGTAACTGAGATGACCCAGTGTAAAAAGAAAAAAAAAGAAAAGGAGAGAGAGAAAAAGAAACGAAGGAAAGGCTTGCTCTACTCAAGGTAAAAGCAGCTGAATGCTTGCAATACTGAAATGGATTTGTAGTCTCTTTACCTTAATTAAGAGCAAGCTGGAGCTACATTAGTGTTCTCTACCGCTTTTGTGTGTGTGTGTGTGTGTGTGTGTGTAGTTTTTCCAGGTTGCTGTTTTAGATCAGTTAACTTGCAGCTCATTGTGATCTGAATTGGTTTTAGGTTTTAGGTAAATTCAGTTTTCAGAGAAGCTAGTGTCATGCATTTGCACTAATAACATCTTAGCTATATTTATATTCCTCATGTATCAAACAGAATATTTATGGTGCTAAAAATGATTTATTAAAGTTCCTTGATCAATGTTTTTGCTGCAGACAAGGTATTATAAGAATAGTGCTAGCACATTTGCAGACAAGAAACAAATTACTGTACAGAACCTGTCCAGCTTTTGCAACCTGGCGAATTGCCTTTTTCTTAATTCCTTTCCTTTTCCAGGTTAGTTGACTTAGTGTGTTTTAGGCTTCTTGAGCTATACCAAGGTCACTAATATCATGTAAGATTTCAAAATAATCTATCTGTAGAAACAACTCTAATCTTCAAGAGATACATAAATGAAGTTTTTCCAAGCTTCATAATGCTGGTCTTGCTGTTTAGGGATTTGGAGAAAGGGCAGGCAATGCAAAATTTTATCATCTGCTGAAGAGACAATTTCTTGGTGTTCTAGATGTTGCAGTTTCTTACTGATTTTTTTTTTTTCCCCCGCTATCTTCAGCAGAGCACATCAGCATTAAGCTTTGGGTCTGGTCAGGTGTTGCATGAATTCCCATGGGCACAAGTTTAGTAAATAATTACTGTTGTTTCAATCTGTGAAATAGTGAGCTGGGCTGCACTCATGTTGCTCACCTGGGGAGCTGGCATGCCCCAAAGGGGCTGCGGGGGGCACATGCAGCTTGGGAACTCCTCTCCTGGGCGCAGTGTGTCACTTCCAAGGTGAAGAAAGGTTTTATGAGCCTCCTTGAGTGTTCAGAAGTTTCCCCCTATTGAGTCTTAAGCAGCTTTTCAGTTCAGGCAGTTCTGAGAGGGCCTTTTGCAATCGCAACTTTTATGAAAAATGGGCAGTGAGCTAGCAAAATACCTCGTACCAGGCAGTGGTCTCTGAGACAGAGTTAGTAAGTTGGGTGAACTTGCCTTTTTTTTTTTTTTTTTTTTTTTTTTTTTTCCGGAGGACCTCAGTATTGTGGTCGCTAACCCTTCCAACTCGGCCTAACAGGTTAGCAGCAGAGAGGCCACAACCGTGAACCTCCGTCGTGAGCAGAAAGGGACGCTCCAGGCTTCGCGCGCCGCCACGCGCACCGCGCCGGGCGCCTGCAGCGCTGTTCGTGCACACAACTTCTTTGGCTGGACTCAGCTGTGAGGGGAAGCTGCCATCTTTACCCAGTCGAGGAGTTCCACTTCACTCGCAGTGGGGTCAGAAACCTGGATGTTTAATTATTTTTCAAGGCTGTTTTCTTTTTTTTTCTAATTTTTTTTTCAGGCTACAGAGCAACTACCTAACTCTGGTCCCTGTTTCTGATGGAGGATGGAGCTGCTCCAAGGCGCCTAAGCACCTTCTAGCCATGGATTTACTGCCCAGCGCTTCTGCACGCTGCTTCCACACAGGCAATGCAACGACTCTGTATGCTTCATTTGTGCTCTGAACCAATAAAAGAGAGGGAGAAAAGGCAGCCATGTGTCTTAAAGCGTGTTTGTAAGTAGTTTTCCAAAACGGCACTGACAGGAGCACTTGATGTTGTGCCTATCCAGCTGTCGCCGGAGGGACAGAGATGGGGTGTTCTTTAAAAATATTCTTCAAGTTTGGTTTAGCTGAACTGCTCCCTTATGTTTCGGCTTTTGTACCCATTTAAAGGAAAAAATATCAGTGTTCATAGAGCGTGGGGTAAAACTCTAGCTCCATTAAACCCACTCTGCTGCGGTTGTTTCGGGCACGAAAACGCGCCGTTTCCCAGAAGAAAAGGGAACCGCGCGCCGCCTCACGAGGCGCCGAGGGGGA
>NW_010577134.1:157768-202433 GCF_000705375.1 Tinamus guttatus | reverse complement strand
CGCCGCGGCGGCCCCGGCCCCGGGGCGCTCATGGCGCTCATGTGGGGCTGCTCCTGGCAGCTGGCTCTGGCGGGCAGCAGGAGGTCGCCACTGCCCCTGCTGGCTGGCACTGGGAGAGACCCTGCGCCCTGAGGGAAGGACCCTGGTCCTTCCTCACACTGCGGTGCCTCATCACGCCGTGCCCCTTCATCACACTATGGTGCCTCCTCGCGAAATGGTGTCTCCTTGTGCCATGGCCCTTCCTCATACCGTGTTCTCCTCACAGGCTTGGCCTGGTTCTGCTTCCGATATTTGCACCTGCTCTTGTTTTATCCATACACATGTTAAAATCTGTTTCAGCTCGCTGTTGCCTCATTTTCAGTGCCTGGCATTTGTTCTCAAGCTCCTCAGGTACCGCAAGAAGCAGGTGTTGCCAGAGGCTGGTTTTGCTCCTCTGTAGCCAGGCTGGTTTGTCCTCTTTCTGCAATAACTAAGTTTATGTGGGTAAGTAGGGTTCTTTAATGTTTTTGAACCGCCCAGTCCACATCAGAAATAAAATTGTTAGTCAAATTATTCTTAAAAAGCAGTTTCTTTCTATGGGAAAAGCAGTCTTCTATAGAATTTATTTTTGTTGTGGTATCTACTCTCCTACTCCCTGATATATTTGCCTCATGGAGATCCTATCAGAAATTTAAGATAGTAATGGCAAATACAGTATGAATAACAGTTGCCTCTTTTTCATCTTTGATTCCAGATCCTTCTGCTGCCTGCTCTCATGCTGCTTTCTTCCTCTGTGCGACTTGGTGCAGCACAAATTGTCAGTAGCCATAATGCATCAGTCCAGAAAAATGTGTTTGTCTCTGGAGTGCTGTTTTGTCTTCTGCTTCCAGAATTATCCCAGGTTGCGTACTAGAGACTTTTAAAGTAAGTCATGTGGTATGTTCCAATTCCTGGAGATTTCTTAATTATGGAGTCATATTGGACAGATAGATAACAGTATTCAAGATCAGCAGTTCTCTTAGGGCAACCGACTTGCTCAAATGTTGGGTTTAGTAATAGAAAACACGACGATTGCAGCCTTAAAGCAACTAATAGAATTCCAAAATGCTTTTTGGCATTTGAATCTATTTTGCAATTTGGACATAAATTACAATGAGTAGGGTTAACAAAAGGATCAACTCATGAACTTGTATCTCCCATGAAAAGGCCAATTCTGGGAAAGAAAGACAAGCTAGAATTAAATAGCTTGGATTATGGCTCTTCATTAAAACAAATTTAGTTAGTGAAAGCTCTGTTTTAATCATATGTATTGATGTTTTAGTGATTTATTGTTTTTACTGCTTGTCAGTTTTCTTTAATATTGGACATCGTAGCACTTTCTAGAAATATTGAACTGATTAAATGCTAATAAACTTTTCAAACTACGTCTTAAAGATATGGAATCAAACATTTACTTTGAACTTTTAAAATATTTTTCTCCTTTATTTAAATTGTGTCTAAATGAGAACACAAAGTTGACAGTCCGTAAGTTGCTGAGAAGAGGATTGCAGTATCATATGGTTCTCTCATATCATGATAAGTTGTCTTGTGACAGCCATATAGAATGTCAGGTGAGTGAATACAGTCGAGTGCAAAAGCAACAGCTTTCGTGACTGACCTGAGATTGCACGCACAGTTTAGGCCCATCCCACTCTGTGATAATAACTTTATCATGTAATTAGCACTTAATGAGAGTTAAATGTTATACTCTTCATGGTTTCTGGTTTCAAGTAGTAAATCATTTCTATGAAGAATTTTATTACTTTCATAATGTAAGATCATTTTAATTTTCTCCTAGCTTGTGTCCTTATTAATAATTTTTGCTGATTTGAGCTTTCTTTTAACTTCATATATGCGAAGACATATACACACATGTGTGTGTACGTATGTATGTGTATGTATGTATATTTTAATCATAGAAGCTTGCGCACTGACTTATTTTTCTAAGTTTAAATGTAGATTTGAGAAAGGATTCTTATTAAAATTTTATGCTAACTTAAGTCAAGATGAGTTCCTCTCAAACCTTAGTTTTCATGTGAAACTTTGAGCTACTTTTGCCTCAAGGCATGTAGGGTCCTAAAAGTTACCTGAGTGAATTAACTGCAAGTGAATCCCTTATTACTAGGCATTAAGTGGTAGAAATTATCCTTTTATTTTCAGGGAGGGGTTTAATGTAGCTTTCTGTAATTATAAAACTAATTTGAAGGATAAACATTTAGTTTGTCAAAAGTTTAATGCAACTCAAAGAAAAAAATATGATGACGTCCTTAAAAAGGCGTATTTGTGCATGTATTCTCTTGTAACATGCCTTTTCCTGCAGGGTATTCATATACATTTTTTAGAATCTGAAAATACTCCTAACATAAAGTAGAGCTTTTTACCATCTCTGTTTTCCAGAATTTACTGTTTTTGTGACCAGAAACATTTGCTCCTTTAGTCCTGTGACTGTCAAAAGTGCATCTTTAGCTCACATTGGGCTAAGAAAAAGATAACATTTTGAATGGGAGTGTATAGATTTACCCTTTTTTTCCATGTTATTTAAAGCAACTGACATTCTTATGTTATAAATAATACATAGGCATATGCAAATAAGTTTTCATACATTTTCTTGTAAAAGTTACTAGTGAGCTTTCCTTGTGTTTGCAACAGACACATGAGGACGAGAGGGCTGTTGTACCTTATGTCAGCTGTGGACCATTCCTGCCGACAGCATTTTCACCCTGAACTGAAATCAGACTGGAAAGAGGAAGGACGGTCTCTGGAAACATATGGCTGTTTTTGTGCTTTTCTAAAGCTAAAATAGGTATCTGTGTGGGGAGCTGATTTGTAGAAATAGAGAAATGTTTTGTTCTGGGCCAGCTGCATGCACTATCGTGGATAAAATGAAGTAGCTTAACCCAGTGCAGTACTAACCAGAAAGGATTTTATTCAAAAGTTCATGCAATATTATCCATGTTGGGAGTGGCTTGGTAGTAGCTGACTCTCCTGTGATTTCCCTGTGTATGGGAGCAACAGCCAAGAACTGTGGCAGTTGCAAATGCAAATTCTCCTGCATATTGCTTTTCTTAACTGGCTTTTGATGCTGTCACAGGAGTGACAGTGTCCACAGTTTGTCCTTATTTATCTTTCTTTTTGTTAGAAATAGATAGTATCCCTTGCCCTGCTGTGGAATAATCTGTTATCCTTGGAGGAATAAATAAATGAACAGAGCTGCAAGGAGCGTATTAGAGTATTGAGTGCAAGGTTCACTCTCAGTACATAAAAACAGATAGTTCTCTGGTGCTGTAAATTCAACCTGTCCCTCTTTTTACTTTATACTTTTTTTTTTGGTTGCTACAAGCTTAACTTAGCTTGCAAAGCAAGAAACTTGTCTTTGTTTTCTGTGTGTATTTAATAAACTCAATAAAAGACAAAAAAAAACTTTAGTGAAAAAATTCCTCAAGGTTATAAAACCTCTTCTTCAAGCTTTCTCTTTTTGTACAGCAATTTCTAAAGGAAAAACCCTCTTTTATAATACTTCAGAGGGCATTTGACTTTGAGAAAAAAGCAATTCAGTCACCTCATAGACTAAGTTTTAAGGTTTTTTTTTTCAGCACATTTGTTTAGGAAAAGCACAGACATTTTTTTTTAATCTATAGTTTGCTTGTGAATGAGTTTCTTGAAGACTTTTTAAAAAAGCCTGCAATGTCTATGGAATCATTAAATTTTGGTTCTATAAAAACACCTTAGAAAAAGGTTTCCACTGGCAGCTTTATAGCAGTGTGCTGGAAATGTGAATCTGTGGACATGTACTTTGGGATCATAGTGCCTGTGCAAAAATGATGTGTTACTAGTTGAAAAGAAGGGGCTTGGCTTGCTTATGTCAGTGGAGAGTTACATGCATCCAAAGTTACCCAGGTTTTATTCATTATTTTGGGCTCCTATGTATGTTAACGTTAACTGTTGGATAACTTCATAATTAGCTGTTGTTGCCACATCTTAAAAAGCATTTGGCTTTCCTAAGAAAACATTTGAGTCAGTAGTATGTACAGAGACTATTAAATTTATAATTCTTTTGCCTTCCAAAACATTACAGAGTACAAAGAATTACAAATACTTAATTCTTTAAAACAATAGCCTTTGAGATAATAACTTAGCTTTCAATTCCTTTTTCCAAAATAAGTGTTTGAGAATTCATGTTTATTTTTACATTTCCTTTTGCTATTGTTTCCAAATTTGAATGGTATTGAGGAAGTAAAAGAAGTAGCAACATTTCTGGCTTTATTTTCTGATTGTTAGACACTAGATGGTGCCATTTGACCTCTTTCGAATTAAAAATAGTTGGCCTTGCATGTTATTTTTAATAGAAGTTATTAATTATGTTCTAAAAGAAAACAAAAGAATTACATTTTTAGGGTTTTTTTGTGACCCTCAATTTTTATTTTTTCTGCTACTCTCACTTTTTTCTGCAAAGCTAACATATTCTGTTAAAAGTAAAATAGTGTATTAATGAAAATGTGCAAATTTTCTTTGTTCTTTTAAACTGTCTTAAGTTTTTAGTTCACACTAGCTTACGTGTATTTTACTGAATTTGATAAAACTGTAGATTTTTTATGTAGAATTACTTGAGGGTGCTTTTCTGTTTTTTTTTTTTTTTTTTTTTTTTTTCCCTGAGATCTGGGTAAGTATTCTCAGCTAATTATGATATGAATTGCTTCGGTGAAGTTATAGCAGTTTTCATCCACTGGTAATTGCACTGTGGTTCTCTTTGACTGTATGAACAGTTGTAAAGAACAGGGTTAACAATAGCATATTTATAAATCCAGCCCTAGTCATAGGGTACCACAGAAATGACTTTGCACAATATAATGCAAAGGGAATAAAGGTGACCAGGACACTTTTGCTTCATACTTTCACATTAAAAAGTTATGTGGTAATTTAATCTGTAGTTGCGTACTGATTAAGAATTGGGTATAAGTTGTTAGTATTATTTTCAAATTTAACTAATTACTTTCCTGTTTATTTGGGCAGAAATAGGAAGGATTACAAAACCAATTTTGCAAAATGGTTTTGATGCTTTTCTAATACTCGAGCAGAGAGAGTGTCAAAATAGGACTTCACATTTACATGGATGGTTTTCATTATTAAAAAAATTATTTTGAATGATGTAAGGGAACCTAGTACTCAGCTCTTGATTGCAGGCCAACAGTTGCCACAGAGTGCGAAACAGTATCATGATACTGTCACATTATGGTGGAAAGTTTTTCTTTTTATGTGAGTGGCCAAGTTAGGTTAACAGGTTTCAGAAAAGGTAGTAAATAAATAAGTTGTCCAAAGCTGCGCAGTTACTGTTGTGAGTTATAATGTGAGCAGGCCTTGACCCTCTGGGAAGGTTGAGAAAGACTTGCAATGTAATTAAACAATCTAGAACTGGCACCACCGAACTATATAATTGGTTAGGTGAGCAGCTTGCTTCCCCGAGGCTTTCAAGACACCATTGCACCATTGTTGTAAATGAAAGGATAAAAATGTACAACGTGAATTTTCCAGTTTTGTTTTAAAGGTAGCATTATTTCATGATTCATGATCAGCATGATCCAGAAGCATAATAAATGGATCAAAAATGGATTTCTGCTGTGATATAGCTGAAGGGAAAAATAGCCTGTTTTTTCAGCTGATCTTAAGCTGTGGTCTTGTTTTCACTCTCAATATCAAGGGGCAGGTGTTAGTACAACCAATTCGCAATATGTCCAGCAGCAGGGAGGTGACCTGTGGTAGTGCTGGACCTGCATTTGCGGCTTCAGCCATACAAATGGTTCGCATCTCCGCATGGCTAATGAAGTTCAGTTTTTGATAAAGGAATGAATTAGTTGAAATGCATGTGCCAGAAATGGATTTAGCTTTGCACACTGAAAGGTTAGTTGCTGCAGTGTATCATATTCTGTGAATGCATATGTTCTTTGTTTTGTAAGCATTAGGATTTGTACATACATGGAAACATCTGTGCAAACTGGTGCACTTAGTGAAGCTCATCAAGGTTCATTGTTGACAAAAAAAGGCTTTTTTTCCTCCTTAAAGGTTGGAAAATAAAGTCAATTAGAGCAGTACAGGCCTGTTTACTTTTAAAACTGGTTTAGGCCCTCAGCTGATGCCTGATGTGCATCACTAGAGTTTATGCAAAACATCTGATCTTTTTGTTGTCCAGTGTACATGAGAGAAAATTGAGATTGGATTGAGTTGTTGCAGCCTGAATGGGTGTGCTGGGGCCATTTTCACCATGCTTCCTGTAAGAACCCAGTATCAGTCTGGTAATTGCCCTTCCATGTCATCTGGACATTCCTGATTTGTGATTCTGGGGAGAGAGGATGGTGTTGGCTGATAGCTCATCCTTCTTTTTCCAGAACTTCTCAGCTGCAGCTTTACCTTTTTTTTTCCACTTGCTCTAATACACATTTTATGTGTCCATTCTATTACACTGAAAAATGTTAGTCAATAATTATTTTGCATGCTGAAATTGAAAGGAGAAAACACATATAATCACCATTTTTATTTAAAATCACAAATATGATGGTGTTGCTACTGAGGGAGCCATAAATGTGGATGGAAAATAGATGTAAGTGTAAAATTCAGATGGAAATTTCCCCAGAAATTGGTGTGTAGTGGCATTCAAACTCGCAATTAATCAGATGTATCCCTGCCTTGAATCACATCCTGCGTGTCTACCTGAGCGCAGGCATTTCCGTGCCTCCCTTCAGACAGGCTATTCCAGAGGGATTCCACATAGGTGTGGTGCAGGACTGGCTGACCCTGCTCTTTCTCGGGGCAGGAATGTTTTACATTGTCTTCAGTGCAAGCAGAGTTAGCTTCTTGCTTTCAAAAAATGCATAATGAGATCCCGAGTATCTAGTTTATGAGATTTGAAGTGACAATTTTAATTACCTTCTAATAATTGAACTACTGAATTCAGAGAACTAAATCAGCAACCTCTACTGTGTAACTGCATTTATAGTATATGCTTTAATACCGATGAAGATTTAATCATTAAATAGAAAATTTTCTGCTTAAAAGCAGCAGCAACTACCTTATCCCAGCATCACTCAGGCACACTACAAATAAGATCAGGATAATAAGACACAATGAAAGGCTGGCAAGATGCCTCTGCAGTTCCAGTGCCGGGGCTGCAGATGCAGAGGCATTCTGATGACTGACCTCCATGACAGAGCTGCGAGGCTGTACAATAACTGGGAAGTGGGTCATTCCTCAAGTAGTAGATCTTTGTTTTCAGCACTGAGTCTTTGTACTGGACCCCTTTAACGTCCATGTGGATCTCCCTGCATTTTCACTTACCTTTTCCTCTAGTATTTCTGAGTGTCGCAAATCCACTGGTGGATTTGAATGCCATCATTTGCTGTGATTTAAAACAGCAGATCAGGCTGGTTCAAATATTGATCTTGCAGTAACTCAGATTAGGCCTTTACCTTTTCTATATTCCTGATGCTGTTCCAGGGTTCTCCTCCCTGTATGTAGTAGGGAAGAGTGCCTGTAGCTTGATGAGCATCTTCAGGTTTGAATACTTGTGAGAAAATCTGTGCTAAACTAACCGTAAAATTGGAGCTTAGAGTTAACTGTAAAATAAATTAAAAGACCCAGCAGACTGCTAACATGAAAAGAATGTGGGGAGGAATTCACTCCCAGGAGTATTCACAGATCATATCTTCCTGAAAAGCAGAGAACAAGAGCTACACAAAATGTTTTGGCTGTTTTTTTTTTTTTTTTTTTTTTTTTTTTTTTTGAGAGTCTTGAAGTTTATCATCAACCAGGAGCACAGGATGTTTTTCCCAATGCAAAATTTTGTCAGTGCTCTGAGCGAAAAGGCGCTTTTTTGACAAAGAAGTATCTCATGCTTCGGAGATATCTTCTTCCTTGTGCCTGCCTGGCTTATAGATGACTCCTGTATTGTCTTCTCCCCTTTTGCAGCTGAAACGAAAACAATGTATTAAGATATTTGAAACTACAGTGAAGGAAAAGCACCATTGACTATTTAAAATATCTGTTACTCATGCATTAAGTTTTATTTCTCTGTGTTGGGGAAACCGTCACAGTAAATTACTGTTACAAATATTTTAGGATAACACATTTTGATGTGATCAACACAAAGTTGATGCTGATTTGAAAGGCATATGAACATGCTATAGGAAATTTGGTTGAAAATTTGGTAGGAAAGATTAATAGTCTTTCTTCCAGAATGTGACTTTGATGGAAACATTCTGGCTAAATTATCTGTCAGCGCATGTTTCTTTCCTTTAAATGGCGTGACCTTCAGAAGGGGTTTTCTCTAGAAATTAATTCCCTTCTTGTTTCACTTATTATTCCAGGAAAAAATGAAAGAATTCAAAGAGCACTTAAAAGCAGCAAGTCTTGCAAAAAAAGAGCAGGAAAAAGAACAAATGGTAGTTGAGAGCTGGAAAAATCAGATAAATCTATTACCTAGCTAGCATGCTTGTCCCATTTAGTCTGGAAAGGGACTCTTATTTCCTAGCTTTTGCTTGTGGGAGCAGTGGGTAACTAAAGTGTGATGTGTTCTTGTCTTCTCTGGGTCGTTCCATACTCTTCCCTGTTTCTTGGCATTTTATGTTTTAAGGTTTTACATGGACATTGTTAAGGTAATTATCTTTAAGGTCAAAGCAATCAGGGGACTAATGTTATTAAATGGCAGAAGGATGGCCATTGTGGCACAAAAGTCACTGCAAAAATAAACCCTCTAGCCATTTTTTAGCCCATTTTTTCTGGCAATGAGATAGGATTAGTTTGGAGCGTATGATACAGGAGAAAGAGCATCTACCATGGCAACAACAAATCAAAGCTTATAGGAAGAGATTGTATCTCTCCTAAAATATCCACCATTTCCATTGTAAAAATATGCTGAAGTTTTAAGACACACAGGCGCTTCCTCATGTCAGAACAAGGATTTCGTTTGACTTATTTTTCCCTGATGTGACTAGAAGGGTGTCTTACCTTTTCCTTTGGAATAGCCAGAAGGCTACTGCAAGAATGATGACAGCTCCCACAGTGGAAGCTATCACAACAGAAACAACAATACCTAGGAGAAGATGGAAAACATACGGGAACAGTTAATTTCATTTACTTTAGAGGAGAAGGTTGGTCTCTAGTCAGTCTTAATGTTTTAGTTCTGTGCTGCTGTGTATGAAGGCCCTGTAGTGGATAGCTTCGCACAGATACATATTGTAAGATCCTAATCCCAAAACTGGATTTGCAGTTTACAGTGAATGTAGAGCTCCACTGATGTCACCAAGCCATAGCGGATCAAAAACTCCTTGTACGCTATAATATATACAAGAGCATAAGCGAATTCAGCAACTATGTCCTGGCATATGAAGATGTCAAGTTTGATGCCCGTGTTTTTTTTTAATTTTTTCTTTCATGGCAGAACATCATCACTGAGGGGTGGCTGCTAGAGCGGTGTGTTTGAGAACGGTGCTTGAAGAAGGCAAAGAAGGTAAGAATGAATTCAAGATATAAACAGTTGATCTTACCTTTGCATTGAGGTGTTAAGTATTAACATTGTAATACCATCTTTAATAATGATCTTCAGATATGTTCTTGACAATGAAGTATTTTTACTTGTTTTGACCTTGCCAAAGAACCTGAAGGTAGGCAATCTTTTCTTAGCTCCATTTTTATAATTAATTTACACACACTTTATTAAGTTTTATCAAATGACTGCTTCTAAGCATTATGAGATCCCTTTCATTTATTGCATTTAAATATTTTCTCATATTAAATAAGCTGTGGAGAAAACAGAAATGCAAAGCCTGGAGCTTATCCTTAACCCACAGGGTGCTTATATTGAGTCTTAGTAACTGGAAACTTGTGATGCGTGGATTTTAAGAACTGTGCTATAGATGGGAAAGGGAAGTTTCAGAAAAGTAAGAGTTTCCAGTAGACATCAAAACATAATTAGAAAAAGTTTGTGATTTAAAGAGAAAGGGTAGGGACAAGTTTCGGGCCTTAAATAGCTGTGTGATGGGGGCAAGAGTAAGCATAATTCCGTTCAGTATAGTCCTGTTATTCAAAACTAGATGCCAGTTGCCATGTAGCTGGTGGGCGTTGGAAGGCATGAGCATTGTAATGAATTTCAGCTGCATGTGAAACTGCTTTGATTGGAATATTTGGCAGGCAAAATACAGTATAAACATATTTGAGTGTTGCTGAGTAATCCTTTATTGTTTGAGACGCTTTGAAATGTAGTACTTCTTAATAGTTAACATGAAGTTAGTTTTTATTTATCAGTGCCAAAACGTAGCTGGCCAAGGGCTTCAGTCATTTATATTGTATGTACAAAGCAGAGCTCAACAGCCCCATCTTGCGGCTTGTACCCTCAGCTGGAGAGGGCAGCCCTTAGCTTTGACACTGGAAGTCAGGGAAGTTGCCCTGAAGGAAGAGCTGCTTTGGTAGTAGAGTCCTGGAGCCTGCAGGAGGCTTTGTCTCACAAATCTCTGTGGTCACCTGGCCCAAGACATAGTTGTGTGTCTCCTGCCTTTCCTAATAAACACCAGCTGCTGGTACTTGCGCACAGCTGGCTGTGTCAGGCTGTGTGCTTGCAGCTGGCAGGCAGCTGCACTGCACTTGGGCTTGGGCAGGACCCTTTCTCCTCTGAGGTGAGGAGCTGCACCTGCGAGGCAGCCTTTGTGACAGGGGCAGGTGGGATGCACTTGAATGCAGCGTGGGAGATTGCAGGCATGATGAATACCTTTCCTGAAATGGGTAGAGCATTTTACTCTGGTTCACTGATAGAGTCAATGAGCTTTTGTAATTAAATGTACTTAGCCTGAATGGGGTTTCTATTAAAGGAGCACTGAGCAATGTCTTCCGTAGCCATAGTGACCACTTTTTGGGCAAGAACAGCAGCATGGGCAATAACCAACACAATTCAGCTGCAGTAAGTCATGCTAGCTTTAAAGATTCGTTGGAAATGCCTTTATAGCTGGTGTCACCTCTGTATGAGAGCCAAATGATGTGGCTTAATAGAGGGAGAGCCAAATATTATTCTTGGCTTTGGCACTGCTTCACAGAAACAGTTTTGAGAAAGTCACATCTGGGTCAAATTTTCCCCCACAGATAGAAATAATAATACTTACAGTATTCCTGTGAAGTGTTTAGGGATTCCTGGATGAAAAGCATGCTGTCTGATTTCCGATTACTGGGATCACAGATTGTAACTAAATATCATTTAACTACGGAGTGTGATTTACAGAGAAAACTAGACAGGTGCTGAAAGGTCAGGTTACAACACAGATGGAAAATCGCATTTCTCATTTCTGCATGACCATTATTCGGATCAGAAAAATCACTGTTACACAGATGCTGTTAGCAAGCCAACAACAATACACATGGCTAGCCAGGCTAGCTCAAACTGTTAAACTGACCGAAAGGCTTCAGCTGTACAGAACAGGTTAGTGTTTGGAATGACAGGAGGTGGTTGTTCTACTGGGCATGACAAAGGCTAGCATGGTCTTCCTTCTCCTATGGCCTTCCCTTTGATCAAAACACAAGGGATACATGGAATTGGCTTCCCTCAAACCCCTTGTGAAGAAAAGGCAACAAATCCAACTGCAGGAAAGAGACTGCTCTGATTTTGTAGCAGTGAAGGGTAGTGGCCACTTCAGTACTACACAAATGATGGTGCGTTGTTTCTTTATATGGAAGCACTCATGCAACTTACCTTCTTGGAAGGAGATGAAAACCAGTCTTTCATCAAACTTCTGTACGTGGCGAAAATTATCAACCATTTCTAAGGGTTCTGGGTCGTCACTCTCTGTGCAATACATGGCTGTTTCCAGTGCCCGTAACTACAAAGGGAAACACCCATTCAACTCTCAGAACACAGGAAGATCAAGCTCACAAAGGATGAGTATTTGAAATCAGAGGAAGTCAAAGGGAAGGAAGTAATGCTTAAATTTTTCTCATGGCCCGTCAGCCCAAATACTGAATAATGTGTACACAGTGTGACATCTCCAAATGCATACCTATATTTTGTTGTCATTCTGATTAAATTAACCCTCAGTAGTCATTGGCTTCTAGGAAAATCAGATGGGGAGAGAAAACATGGTGGGTCTGTGCTACATGTTCTGCCTAACAGTCTAAATCCCAAGCAGAATTAAAAGCTACTTCATTAAAGGACTCTCTATTTTAGTAAAGACGTGATCTGGCAGAATGAACAAGGTTAAAAACTTTCATAACAAGGAGCACATATTAATTTGTCAGATATTTTGGTATTGATTTTCACCTTCATGTTTATAATCAGGTAAATCAGAAGACAGTGTTTGGGAGTCTATAGCCTATATAATTATCAGTTGGTGACCATGTAAGGATTAAAAAAACGGAAAAGCAGAGAAACAAGTGTTGGAGAAAAGCCGGGGATTTGGACTTGACAAGAAGCTTTTTCAAGCTTTTAGAAACTAACATCTACCCAACCTACCAACCCTATGGCAGTCATGATCCAGAAGCACTTAAAGGCTTGATGGATACAGTTCAGCCATGAAACTCGAGCCAAAATAATCTGATAGTGACTCATGGGGCGATTCAAAGCAGCAGGCAAGTGTGTAGTGAAAACAGAAAAGAATCTCCCTTTACTGTGATTTTTTTTCAAGTTGATACAATACTAATATGTATTGGAACATAAGAGAAATCCAGGAAATTAGAATATGTATTTACTGGTCCTTAGTAAACATCAATCAGAAATATGCATGGTATATTTAAACTTGCCTGTTCTTGAGAAATTTTAACAGGGTGTCGGAAAACAGTCCAGAGAACACTAGGGTAGCAAGGAGGAGTTGTCAGGGATCCTTCATACCGATAATATTCATCCAGCCTGTCGGGAAGCAGTTCCTGAATATTGAAACCAGGAACTTGGACCATCTGATCTAAAAAGAGGATTTGTGTTAAATGTTGTGTCATTATTGCACAGATTTCAGATTCTGATTAAGTGATTTTGTTTTTTCGGTAAGCATGGTATTTTCAGTCATATCACTAAGAAAATAAAACACATTTTAAAAGGTGTTATCCCAACAAAACAAGGAAATAGAGCTTTTTAGGTTTCCTGTACAAACCTTGACTAGATATCAGAGTTCTGTAAAATGAACTGTGAGTATGTCAACCAAATAACATTGTATGTGAGAAATAAGGGCCAGTCAGAAACACATTGTGTTAAGTGTTTGTCTCATGCTAACAATACTGAAAGTCACAGAAATGCACTGAATTTTAAGTCTTCTGGGGTTTATAACAGAGGTTTGCTTACAATTCCTGGACTGTTTATTCAGTCTGTTTATTCAGACTGTTTATTCACCCTCTCGGGGTGATACCAGATGCTCTTAGTCCCTCTCAATCCATAGCCAGTTTATAGCCACTCACCCTTGTATTTCACATTCCGGAAGTGCTTGAAGATCTTTTCATATGTTGGGTTGAAAGGTCCGATCTGTAACGAGCAGAGCGTTAGCAGCTGTGCAACCCGCCACAGGCCGAGTACAAAGCTTTGCTTCTGCATGCAGCAGGTAGCAGTGAGCAACTCTACCACGAGGGAAATGTTTCCCAGTCCAGACACGCATGTACTAGCATGGCCTAATTCCTCTTTTTACCCAAAACGTTAGTAGTATTTCCAGAATCCTAGCAATGTTCTTACTGCTCTGGAGGATATTACTGCTGCTTTAATGTGTTGCTGTAGCACATTGTGCCTTAACGATCACAGCAGAGACCTCTGGAGACCGGCTGCCTCTGAGTGTTCAGCACTCTGCACACCTGGAGAAAAGCCTTTTCCTTAAGAGCCTTGTAGACCTATGCTCTCTGCCCGCAGGCTTCACAGGTCATCCGCTGCTTACTAGTCAAAGCCACAGTTTTCCACCCACAAATGATTTTTTACTCTGCTGCTCCTCACACTTCCAGCAGGTAAAGAATGACACTATTGGGCACCACAGGGCCTCGACTCTTTTTTCAACCTCTCCCAGCAGCTTTTGGGTTTAATAATCAATGCCTTTTTATATGAATATTCTGGAGTTGGTGTTTAGCAACTCCCCTGACAACCGAGCATAGTAAAAGAGTGTCCTTAAATCAACTCTAAAAGACACCAGCTGCCTGAAAGTTTTTAGCAGAGACCTAATCTCCAGGCTTAGCAACTTTCTCTTAGTTGGATTTTAAACACTAACAGTTAGTGGGGGAAAAGAGCAACCTAAAATCTTAATGTTCTCGCCTAGAATAATATGCAATTCTCTGAAACTTTTCACAGTTCCAACTTCCAAAAGAGCTAAAATATGACACAAAATAGTTGTCAGAGCCTTAGGGGTGGCCTAGGAGGTGGACTTGGGTGATACCCATTTGCAGTGGGACTCGGTTGGCGAGCTGGGATGTTTGTCCCGTGCCCGGAACCTGGGCCTGGCAGTGCAGTTCACAGCCAACACTGAGAAAGCCCCTGTCTTGGTGTGGTGCGTTGCACAAGATACAGCTGCTTTCTTACATTTATTCCTTTTGCTTATGTTTGAGGAGCTGTTTGAGACCAGAATGCTTGTTCTGTGCTCGCCCTCTCTGAGCTAGAGCTGTATGTAGTAGGCTCTATGTAGCAGGCTGCCACTGATTGCTTCCTGCCTGACTAACTTTAGAGGAGGGTTCCAAAAAGAAATCTGTCCCCTTTTTAGAAAAGGGATCAAAGAATTATAGAGAAAAGCACATTTTTCTTCTCTTTGCTGACCATCTCCACTGTGTTAAACTGCTTCATCTGCAGTTTTAAATACATGAGCTTTAAATTCACTGTCAACTATTATTTCATAAAATCTACCAATCCTTAGTTTGTAAATTAATTTAAAAGTGGATTCAGCATATCTGAAGTTAATTTGCTGAAAAATACAAGGAAATATTCAGAATTATTCCTTTCCTGTGTACCCATTTATGTATGTTTTGATGGAGTCTGGCCATTTTTTGTGAAATAGCAAAGGAAGTACATGTGTTCAGGATCACCACTTTTCATTAATCTAGGTATTTTTATGCTTTAAAGAGCTCTGATGCTTTACTTAATGATCAAAACTGTATTAAAAATAAGAAAGTCCTACATCCTACCTCAAGGAGAATAGCCAGAACCGCCAGTCCATCCGCTTTGTCCATTGCTGCTGTTATATCCGGATATTTCTCAGAGTTGTAATGTACAATATGCAGCTACGAAGAAGGAGATGGAGATAGGATATTGTGGTAGCACTGCTCTTTCACTGACTGATAAAAACCAGTGCCATCTTAAGCCAGGACAATACCCTCTTTTGTTTTAATGTTTTCCAGGCAGTAGTAGCAAGATACCTTCCAGAGGAAAGTGGCACATGCTGGAAGTCCCTCTGCTAGCCCCTGTCTAGCTGGTTTTTCCTTCCTCTCCCTGTGATGGAGAGGGAAGAGGATCACTTTAGTTCGAAGTCGTCTTGATTGTATTGCCAGGGCTGGTCAATATTTCTGAAACAGAAGCACCTTGGTACTCTCAGGGCTCACTGATGTTTGGAAAAACTGATGTTAAATGTAACTGGAGAAGCAGCAGATTCCTGAGAGGTTTTATGCAATCAGATTATTTTGACTGAATTAGTTTCTTGTTTAATAATTTGGCTTATGCATCCAATAGATGCTGCTATTCCTAATCTGTTCCTAAATCCTTGACATAGGGTTAGAAAAAAAAAAAAAAACAAACAGAAATGAAAAGACCTGTGAAATAGTTCTTTGCTGGATAGAAGAAAGTGAATAAAGATACAGGGAAAACATTTCAACATGTCATTTAAGCCCACTGGAGCCAGTGTTGTGTTCTGTTTACAGAGAAGAAGCAAGGGGTCAGAATTTAGCAATTTGCTTGAAACTGTTCAGTGACCCTTTGCCAGCCCTAGGTTTAAAACCTAGCTCTGACTCCCTGAAAGTTCGTGAAAACTCACGGAAGTACAAGGCAGCCGTCCTTCCCTGAGAACACTGCAAGTTTTTAGCATATATCCAACTTATGGGTACTTTGACAAGGATCTTGCAGCCTTTTACAGTCATATACCTAAAGTAAAGATCCCACGTGGAAATGGAGAGACTCGCCCACCCTTCTCAGTGCATTTCCCTGACACGCGCTCCCCTCACCTCGGCTGCGAAGTGCTTCCCACCCACGGTGTGCTCCGAGCCTTCTGACTTGTTGCTGTTGCCCCAGTGCAGGTGAAGCTGAGACGCTGTGTATTCGAATGGGAGGTTTCTGATGTACATAGTGGGTGACAGATACATTTTCACTGTAAGGACATCAAAACCAGATGGCAGGAGATGACACCACCACTTTCAAGCACTGGCTCCACAGAACTACTGTCTAGTTGTATTATATATAGGAAAGAATAAACTGTTAGATTCCTTACTTGGAATCCATCTCAATGTGCAGTTGAAGATAAATATTTTCGTTGTCTTTAAGCCTTTCTAGGCAATTCAGGAGAGCTGAAGAGTGTTCCCTTCTTTTGTTTCCTTTAACTAACGGAATTAAGCATGAGAGTTGCTGCTAATGGAATTCTTTCTCTTCCCTGAAGAATGCAAAATTACTTGAGTCTCATTAAAGAGAGTTATCATAAAAGTACTGAAGCAGAACTGAGGCTAACGTGCCGCCTTTTGTGTAGAAATTGCAGTAGGAAAAAATCTGAGTTGTTCTCTTTTCACTGTTAGTCTGGTACTTCATAAAGCAACAGCTTATGTAAAGAATAGATCAATCTCGTAGTAATTTATCTTTACTGGTTTCCAGGGTGAATATATTTCATTTCTGGAATGTGCCAGGCAGGGGAGAGCAAGACTTTACAGGGGAAATGGGGTTCAAAACCTTAATAAAGGAGCAACTGCTGGCATATGTATTCTTCAGCTAGTATTATAGAGCTTTTTTTGAGCTCTGCTGTTCTCAGTCTAGCTGAAGTGGGTAATTGTAGCTGGCTGTGAGGCCATTACATTCATTGTATATAGGAATGCCTGATAGCACAGTACTAGATGTCCTGCTGATTTCCTCTCTAGCTGTAAGGGAAGATAACAGCAAATGGTGTAATGATCACTCCAACAGAACCAGTGCTTATTACTCAGAGCAATCAAGCAATCGGATCTGAGAGAGTGTTCTGGTTAAGAGTGGGCCACATGTTCCCTGCCTCCCAGCAGGACACTTATCTGAGAAGCAAATTCCCATTTTAGGAAGTTGGATTTTCTGGGGGTGGATCTATTTTTTAAGAGGAAATGCTAGAATTTGTGGTATTAGGGACAAAATCTGAATATCCATGATCTAGACTCTGAGAGGAATGTGTTTTTCCCGTGTGGTTGTATCACAAGGGACAGGCTCTCAGTGTTGTGCTGTTGTTTCCACCTACTTTTTCGTACCTTTAAAGGCCGTGGTGACGATGCTTCCAGCTCTGCCTAGGGATGCCTTGCAGTGGCCTAATACATTCAGCTTTGACAGTACAATCTTTCACTAAGCACTCAAGACTCTTAGGAAAAAGAAATTCCCGAATTCTGTGTTCTAGACCTTCCATTTCTTTCATTACTACTACTCCAAAGCGACTCAGTTTTGGTGGAGAAATTAGTTAAGATGAGGAAAACCAGGAACCATGCTCTAAGAAATAGGTCTTTACCTGACAAATGGACTCATGATGTTGTACAGAGCAGGTTTACCCCACTGAAAGAGTAAGGAAAGAAAGTTTGCCTGTCGAGCATCTTCTGGCAAGGCATGCGAGGGAGAGGCAGGGGCTGTGTGATAGAGGAGGATACACAGGAGGAGAACCTTGTACCTGTTCTTAATTGGAGGTCCTCGTATGTTTCAAGAAGAAAAAAATGGTGCTGCTAGCTTATTGGTATGTTATGTTGATGCATTATCTAGTTAGACCTTTATGTGATTGCCTCCTCTTTACTTTTATCTCCTATTCTGGACACTTTGATTTGATACTGCAGTGGAGGGTGTGGTTGTAAGCTGTTTCTAATTATTTTTGTATCTTTTTGATCTATCTGTCTTATCCTTCATTATAGGAGGTTTCGGCTTTAAGTCAAAGGAACAGAATGATACTCCTATCTGCATTTTATTTTTGCCCTAAATTCAACTGAGGCACTCTGATTAGACTAGAGTATCAAAGAGCCATTGCATATATATTTTATCAGTTTATCTCTTCCTAAACAAAACTACAAAGGCTGCTTCTGTTTTTGAGTGCTTGAATCAAAGGGACAAGAAAAGCTTTCAAAGACTCAGGAATTAATTTTGTGACCTGCCTAGAATTCATTTAAAAATCACAGTTTTTCAGTTCTGCTTATGACAGGTCCATTTGTATTTAGTACATATCCAGATTTAACCTGTTCTTTTGGGTGCATATATGCTGATGCAAAGGCTTCACCTATCTCAGTTTAATTTCAATGGGTAACCAAAGTCGTTCACCCATGAAATATAAAATTATGAACTCCAGTGACACTTTCCTTCACAATCTTTTACTGTTATTAAGTTTCCTTACCTGAATGACCATTATTGGTCAATGTAAACTGGTCAGTGGAAGACACATTATAGCCTATAAATTCTAAAGGCAAGAGCTTAGAGTCGTAGTGGAGAATATCTTTGTGAAAATCTATTGGTGACTGGAATACTCCTCCACAAAATGGGTATTTCCTTGGCCAGGCTTTCTCTCCATCAGGACCTGTGCAAATTAACAGAGAGACAGGTTTGTCAAGCTTTGGTGTTGTCTGAATCTTCCCTGAGAAACAGTAAAAAACAGATAAGCATGAACTCTTACAATCAATCTAAAAAGTCCTGTGTTTGAGCCTTTATCTAGAATTTGGAAAAAGAGTCTTTTCTAAATCTTGAAGATTTTTTTCTACCGCTCTGCTTTTCACAGTTTCATGCTTCCAGTATCTCACTAGGTAGAAAAGGGCTAGATTACTGTAATAAGATGCGTTTGCTGCCTGAGAAAGTGTCACCAAAAATCTTACAAAGAGACCTTTATATCAAATTTCTAGACAGTTTTCTGACCTTTAATTTCCCAGTTTGTTGGCAATTACTTATTACCAAACCACGAAGTGTGGAAATGATGTGGCAGAGTTTATTGCATCTTGGTGGTTGGAAATGGAGTTCAGGCATGATAATGCTGTTTTCTTTGGGGTGCAAAAGATGCAGGTATTTATGAAACCCCAAATTATCCTTTAAATTCCATTTCATTATTCACCTACTGAACCTTGATTTTTTTGACAATCGCAGCTGCTTTCTGGGTTGTACTCTTTGGGAACTCAGAAATGATAAGTATGGTAATTTGACCTGCGGTAGCTTGCTGAAACCCTTGTGAAACTTCTCTTCATCTTAGTCTTTTGCCCCAGCTAGACTCTACAAAGAAGAGATAATATCGAGAAACTGTTCATTGTGCCTTTGATTTAATTACACATTAATAGCTAGCAGCTGTGCTTAAGCTGTAAGCTGAGACCACTGAGATTTAAATGTCAAAAGAGGTACTTGCAAGTTGTGTTTCTCCCAGACATCGAAGATTCATTGTGATTCTTTCTAAGGTCTTTCGGGGTCACCTGGTCTGGTCTGTACAACACAGGCTATTGGGCCCCCTTGGGTTGATTTCTGCTTTAATGAGGCTGTATCTTAAGTCAGGGAAAAAAAATTAAATCTTGTTTTAAGTACTGCAGGTAAAAGATACTGCTTAACTGCATGGGGTAATTGCTGCTCTTGGCAGCTGGCCTTTTAGTGTGAGTTTGACTAGCTTTGACTTTTAGTTAGTGTCTGCTTTTAATCCTTGCTTAGTAATTGAAGAGCATCCTGTTACCATGTTTGTTCTCCTCATGGAAGTACTTACAACATAATCTCTGTTATAAGTACTTACTTCTCCTAAGCTAAACAGAGTTCTTTGTGTCTTTTGTTAGAAGGCTTCTTTTCCAGATCTGTAATATTTTTTGTGTCTTTTTTGAAGTCTCTTCAGTATGTTAACATCTTCCTTGAAATGTCAGGATCTCATGTTCCATCAGGTAAATGGCAAAGCAAGTTCAGAGCTTTTCTGAAGGGGAATTAATGATCAGGTGAACATTAATGGAACTTACTTTTGACGTGACAGAGTTTCCAAGGATGTCAGTAAAGGGAGAGAATCTGATTTAAATGTAGTACATATGACAAAAATTATAAGTTCAGTTTTGGTGTTCAAAGACCACCAAATTTACTTGCTCGGGAAAGCTCTTTAAGTTTATTCAAGACACAGGTTAGCCCATGATGTTGTTTGCAGTGTGGATACACAGACTCAGTCAGTGCTTTTCAGTATAAATAGGCTCTTATTGTTACTGTAACTTAAGTGCTTGGATACAGTTGACTGATAATCACTGCAATTTCTCTCCTCTTTGATCTTCACAGTACTTACTATCTTATTTACTACCTTAGTTATTTAAATTCTTTTTAAAAGCTAATAAGTACTGTGCTGACATTAACTTTATGATCATCAAAGCATTTATAACACAATATGTTATCAATTGTGCAAGCTGCGAGGTCCATGGCATAGTGCTGCAGTAGCAAAATAGTTTATTAGAGAGACCAGTAGTATCAAGAAAAATAGCTGAAAAGCCTTTACTGTAATAAGATTCCAGTAATTTTGTAAGGGTCTCTTTTTACGTCCACTGATGAGGTAGTGGGTTTCCAGAATGACTTTCAAGGTGTATCGTAGGTTTGGACACTTGATAATTCAGTAGGTAATTTTTAATTGATGAATAAGATAGAAGCCTAGTCCAGCTGATGGAAGCCACCTCATGAAGTATAATGCCCTTGTCAGTACTATTTTTGGTGCAATGCATATCTTCAGGAGTTGGCAGGATAATACTTCTTACCAACATCCGCAGTTCAGAAGGGAAACTTCTGCAACTTCACAATAAAGTGATGTAGTTACTGCAGTCTTAACGCACCATAATCTCAAGTAGCTGTCATCCTTTCCTTGATACACACGCACAAATCCACCTTCAGCCCACTCAGCTGTGGCAGTTCTTGCTCGTTTCCCACTTCTGCTCAAGCAACCCAACTTTTTTTTTTTTTGTACTAAACCAGTTTTTCTAGAAATTCAGCCTTTTTGTCATGTAGTGTTGCTCATTTTAGTGCCTCAAAACTCTTGTCTCAAAGCGCTGAGCTCAATGCAGCTTGTGTTTGCATATATGAAATTAAGATTTCCATGGTACATAAACCACACAGCTGGAAGGGATCTCTGAGCCAGCTCTCCTGAAAACAAATGATTGATTGTGAACCAGATTTTCCTTCTTCTGTGCCAGTACATTTAGAGAAATTCAGTGGAATTCACATTTTGTTTACAAAAGCTCTGTCTGATCACTATTGAATGAAGAATAACATGTGGATACACTCAGATTGGCCTGTATTTCAAGTCCCATAAGGTATTTACATGAAGGGTATTGCAAAAACATCTTAATAATTCATTTCTTCTTTTTGTGTCAACAGTTATGACAAAGGGGAAGGCCCAGGCCTCTCAGATGATGTTTTCTTCCCTGAGGATCCTGCCAGGACTGCGTCAGCAGAGTGTAACTGTGCCAGGGGCCTGTCCCACCCATCCAACACGTATTCAGCTCTTGCACTGAGTGATTAAGGCACAGAGATGCCAGTATGGGTGGATGCCGGGAGGCATATCCTGGCTGGATAAAAGAAGGAAAAGGCAGGTCTGTATAATGCCATTATTACAAAGAGGCTTTTGCACTGATGACTAGTTAATATTCATGTTGCTTGAGTTTCTGGTGGGGCATCCAAGATCTCTTAGGCTGAAGTAAGCTGTGCTGTAAAATGCACAGGGTCAGTGAGACCGGGAATGCCTGTGTGGTATTTTGTGGCCCTGCAGAGCACTCTGTCCCAGGTTCCAGCCAGCTGGAAGCTGTGTAGCTGCAGTGAGCTTAGGGCCGAAGCTGAGTTAGCAATGAAGGCTGAGAGACTGGGCTGTGTGCCACAGTAACGTGGCCATGTGTTGTCTGTTTGGCTCACAGCGCAGGCAGAGCTCCCTTCTTTCTACATGCACATAGCCAATATGCATAGATCGTCCACATATCTGTGCAGAGAACAGCTTGAAACGTAGAGGAATTGGCAAGTGCTGTAGATGTTGCTGCTACTCCATTACAAAATTGTACAGGTGCTGTACCAGAATCTGGGGGATGTTCTAGGGTGTTTGCTAAAGCTGGCATTTCCTAAAAAAAAAAAAAAAAAAGGCGGCAGGTGCTCTGCATCTCACTGCATTGAAGCTGAGCACCTGGCAACAATAAAACTAAAGAGTTTGCAGCTTTAATTAGGCTGTTAACAGCAGTCCTGGTAGTGTCTAGGTTACAGATATCATCTCCTCACATGCTAAAGCACATTATTAATTCTGCTGCTTCTATTACTTTTAACTTGTCTATAAAACTAGGCAATGTCCTAGCTGTTCTCTAACTGGAGCTAGAAACTCTTTTCTTGGGATACTTCTCAGTCTTATGCTGTTTCTCTGACTTTCACCAGAATAAGCCTGGTCCTGAAGCAGAGTTGCTTTCATTAGCATTCATTTTTGAGGTCAGACTTTGTAGCACAATGCCCTGTAATTTTGTGGCTGATCCTGTTTTTGTCTATCCTCAGTGCTGTATGGAATGGTGCCCCCAGTAGAAGCTCACACGGAGGCAGGAACTTGCAGAGTGCCAGACCTGCTGCAGCTCACTGCTACCAGCATTACACACTGTGTATGATACACCTTATTCCTTACCTACCCATGTATTAGCAGCAGTAGTAGTAGGTAACAGTAATGGTGATTGGAGACAGAGGCCCCCTTTCCAAAAACACTTTCTGTGTTTCGTCCATGCTACAGAAGGCGAAGCTGCCCACCAAAGGACTCAGAGCAAGCCCATCTCATGGGCCCGGCACCAAGCCCACTGCTTCTCCCAGGCACACGTACAGGAACACTGAAGTCAGCAGAACAAATGGCATAACTACACTTTGGCTAAGGAAGAGGCAAGCAGATAAAGGTAGCCTTTTTGTTTATTGTAGCTAATGCAGTAGTTTCCATTGTAGCCAAGCCAAATACCCAGTTCTTTACAAAGTTTGTTCTGAAAAGATAGCTGTGCTATATCAACATTCAGCTCTGCATATTGTCTTACTGAGCAAATAGGCCTCTCATTAACAAGGGATGTTTCAATTTCTCCTCCACCCTGTACCTTGTACCTTGACCCTCATCTTGATATCAGTGCTGTGCTGTAAAGGCTTAACCTCCTCTCTCTTCTATTGCCTTCATTTTAGTGGGTGGCACCACAGAGTGCTGCAGGGGTAAAGGTAATGGGTGGGAGATGTAGGCTGTCCTGATGAACCATGATCAGCAGGAGAACAAGAGGAGCAGCCCTTCTCTGGTGTTAAGGACAATCTGTCTGATTTCTGTTTCTCTCCATGCAACATTTTACCTGCTCTTTATTCCAGATGTTTGCAAAGAAGAGTTTTATGTGATTCAGTGCCACTTTAGTCTTTTGAGGTTGTTTTTATCTGGATATTTTTTTAAAAAAGTATTTGAGAGAAAAAAAGAAAAAGTGGTCTGTGAACCTTTCCTTCATCCTGCAGTATGTGCCAGAAATCAGACTGCAGCATAGAAATGCTTAACATTTCAAATGTCAGAGAGGGGATCTTCAGGGAGCAGAGTCTCCAGTGCCGTGATCCAGGTGACACTGAAATGTCGGGTGGACAGGGGGAGCGATGCTCTTTGCAGAGCTAGGCTGGACTGTGCTACTGCTCTCTGACTGGTGAGGAATCAGAGGGCTGCAGGGAGCCTCCAAGTTGTGAGGCTCCTCTGGGAGCTCCTCAGTCCTCTGAGGTTCCTGTCATTCTGCAGGGCAGCGGAGAGCCCGCTGGCTGCCTCCCGCTCCTCCAGGCATTTAGCTCTGGCAGATAAATAGCAGATTTGAAGACAACCGATTGAAACCTGGCTAAAGATCCTGAACCCTCTGGGTTCTCATCAAGATAAATTTGGCAATTAAAATACAAAACAAAGCCACGACCTATGTATGAATTAGTTACTACTTACCGATATAAGACCATTTTGATCCTGTGGAAAACAAAAGGAATATTACTGTGAATATTTGAAATCGAGCTTGCTGTATTGACATTAAAAATAAAAAGCCACTTAAGCCCATCTATTAATTTTTGCAATACTTGACTCTCTAGTCGATATTGAGCAGAAACATGAAAGTTTTCACAAGTTATGAACCTTTCTAACCAAAATGCTGGCTATAATTATCCCTGTGCTCCTGCCTCTAGGGTTTGACACTTTTGTGGACACTTAAATGATGCGGACAAACTTCTGTGGGTCAAATTTCTTTTTTGGGATTGCCACAAACATGATTTTGTAGGTATCACTGATTTTCTCTGGTTGGGAAAATGAGAAATGTAAGCAGGGTGTAGTTATCACCACCCGAACAAACCTAGCTGGGGAGTTTTCAACACACCAGTAGTTTACTGGCTGAGAAATGATGGACAGTCCTTGCTGCACACAGGCTCTGGGATTTGCTATATGAAACACGTAGGAAATGCCTGGACTTTGAAAAAAAGGGAATATGGTGTGTGACCCCACATAGGTCATGAGAATCGTGGGAACTGTAGTGAGTGTTACAGTGACTAATGATCAGCGTGCCTTGATTGCCTTAGGAATTGGGTCATTGTCTTTGCATGCTCTTGGAAGTGCCATGCTTTACTGAAATATTCTTATTTATTTATTTATCGGTCCTGGAAATGTACTTACAGTCATTCAGCTTGCTGAAGGATTACAGGCACTTGCTCTAACTGACCTGAATGTTTTTGATTTTCAGAGTAACACAAATCTTTGCTTTTCCCAAATTGGATGTTGTTTCCACCCAGAAAATAATCCTGACTTCTGAGCCTGCAAACATGCTGCGTGCAGGCGTATGCGTGCAGCCGTGCAGGCATTTCTGTAGCCTCAGACACACATTTGTTTGGTACATGGTATTTGGCTACGTTTCCTGGACTCTGAAATGTAGTCCCAAGTAAGACTCTTCACTACGGAATGCAGTGAGAAATATTTGGGGTGAATCTGTGGGGCTGTGCAAAGCAGCTGCACTTTGCTCTTCTGTGTCGCACAGGGCTGGGAGCATGAAGCTCCCTGGCTGCGGTTTGTCAGGACCAGTGAGCCCTGCTCTTTGTGAATTATCAGACAAGCTTTGTGTAATCATCCTGGCTGAACGCCCTGTGTGGCTGTGTAGGAGAATTCATGCTCTGTCTTGGATTTCAACATGAGAAACCCCATTCTCCATTCCCTCTTTTATCTCTTGCTGATGTCTTTGGATGTTCTACGGTCAGCACTTTCTGTAGGTACGACTTCGATAAAAGAGGGCAACCCACTGTCAGCAAGTTTTAGAAGTCCCACATCCTCATCTAAGCAGGCTTTGAAGAAATGTTGGTTTAACTACTGTTAACTACACTCATGCTCTTATTTCGCACTGAAATATATACAAACTGTCAAAACTATCCTTTTTTTTTATAATCTAGAACAACCTTAAAGAAATTTCAAAGATTTTCAGTGTTTGGGGCTTTTATCCCAATTGGAACAAAAATACACAGAAGCTTAAAGTCTTTTGTGAAATTACATTTTCTTCAGCCCGTGATGATCCATAATTCGCTATTTTGCCTTTACCGCAGAGCACAGCAGTCACGAGCAGTGTAGGCTGAGGCACTCAGCACTGCGTCCTCTGGGGCGCAGAGGGCAGAATCTTTTGGCTCTGTATGAGCACATTAGATCTGCAAGAGTGATTTGCTGCAATCCTAAGGCTGTGGACAGGTTGACACAGTCCCCCAGGGCTGGCTCTGATTCATATGTTGTAACAGTCTGTGCTTTTGTTACTTCTCTGGCTTGCAAAGAAGTCTAAGACAGATGGATGCTGTAGCTCTTACAGCTTCTTGTTACCAGGAGTCTAAATCTAAACCAGGAATTGTCCAGCTTTCCCTTCCGAATGTGTCATAAGAGAGGTCTTTTCTACAGACACCTTCTTTTACAAACCTGCGTGTTGTCAGAGAGGTTATTCTGGGAATCACCAAGCCTCTGGGAGGCTGTCCCTCAGCTGGGAGATGCTGCTGGAGAATGCAGGCATTTCTCAGAAGAAAGAGTCCTGAAATAAGCTGGCCTAAAAAGTTTGAATTCTGCCTCTTGTGTAGCTGGTGCTGAAAACCTGGTGTAATGCTTGTCTTGGCAGGGCTGCTTATGACACTGACTGCTCTGGATTATTCCTGAGCCTTCAGGATTTTCTTCCCATGAATATAGGTGCCGAGTAGGTCCTCTCTCACACAGTGATTCTGCCTCACATCCTATAATCACACTGGATGGATTATAATCATCCTGAATGGGTAAAAATTGATTATAATCAGCTCGAATGGATGAAATTAACTCCTGTGAGAAGAGTGAGGGCCGCCCTCCTGAAACAGCTCCTGTTTAAATACAAAACAAGGAGGTTGAGTAGATGAGAAATGTGGCACCTCACAGTGCTTCTCTTTAAAACTAGCCTCAAAACTAGGCAGGGTGGAGGGGAAGGGTGATGCTCCCCCGAGCTCCGAGAAGGGCCAGACTGTGCTTCACTCTACAAGAAGCACACAGACCACACAGCCAGACATACCAAGCGTGCAGGGAGCCTATGAACTAGATCACAGGACAGATTTGTTGGTGTTTTTTTTTTTTCCCTGCATATATCAGAATATCTGTTCTGAAAAGCTGGAAAAAAAAAAAAACAAAACCCTCCAAACAGCTGCAAACTGCAATGATGTACAACTATGAGCATGCTGTAGAAATAATAATAAAAACTCTCCCCCAGTCTTCTGCTTACATTAGCACCCCTAAGTTAGGAATGACAGTAAAAAAGAAAGCTGAAAGACTTTACCATTCAACGGCGCTTGCACTGACAGTTGTATCTTTAGGAAGAAAATAAGCACAGCAGCAGCAGTGACTATATTGAAGCTCTTGGCTGACATCTCAAGGAAAGACTTATAATATCCCAGCCACAGGTTGCTCTGCACTCTGAAGAAATTCCCTTGTAGATAGCTGGCAAAGAGAAGACACAGAGAGGAGCTGCTAATGAGTTATTGCCCTTCTTTCTCCTTCTTTTTAGCCCTGCTTTTTATAAAGCTTCTCAGACTCAACCCAAAACAAATGATGTAACCAGACCTGCCCCTAGGTCAGAGCACCCTCAGCAAACTGGTCCCCGCCTGCATTTACCCCCATTCTGTGAGTCCTGGCAGGGCAGGCTCTGCTGAGCTGAGATGTGGTGCTTCAGAAAGCCTTCAACAGAGACACAAATGCTTAAAAAATGTGTCCATGCTCTTCTGGGCCATACCACAGAAGTGGTTTTCTAGCCTGGTCAGAGGAGCCACTGTTGTTCCATGTGATTTAGCATAGTGGACCACTATGGGGCCTGGAGGGAGAGGGGCCAAGGGAGGCTGTGGGGGCCACCCTGGGTGCTTCCCACAAACATCCACCCAGCTGGACAGGAAGGGATTTTTTTTTTAATTCAAAAGCACCTGAATCAGAGTGTATGACGCAAGGAAAACTGGCAAATCATGAAAAAAAATGGCCCCAGAGGCTAATGTTGTGAAAAGTATGTGTATGGAAAGGGGAAAAGAGGAAATGGAGAGAGGGAAGGGATATAGGTGATGCCCTGTAAAAAACTCTGAAATCCAAAGGTACTGTGGAGGGCTGGAGAAGAGAGGGTGTCATTGGAGAGGCTGGTGGTAGTTTCAGCTCAGGGCCTCACTGTTCATAACTGTGACTAACTACTTGCTACATCTCAGTAACAGCTATGCAGCATGTATTAGTTTTGATTGGTCAAACTTCATTATTTTATAGCATCACCATTTATTAAGTGATGTTTGTTTAGTATGACCAGCTTTATTTCTTCTTGCTTGTGAGCAGTGAGGGTCTGTTAAAGGGGCTGCTGCCTGTCTCGCTTCTGCCTGGAGCCCCATGGGAACCTGCTGCAGAACACGGTTGGTCTCTTCCTAGCCATGCAGGCAGGGCATAGCAGCTGCCCCTGAGGTCTCGTGGCATTTTGGAAAGTCTCCAAGTAGAGTTCCTCTCACGTACTTCTCTGTATTTTGTCAACAGAGATTGTAACAGTTGATCCTGCTTGGTTTGGTTCAGCCAGATGTAATCTAGAGGGAGAGAGTGTGAGTTCTGTGGAAATGCTTTTAACACCTTTATTCTGTTCTCTGGCTGTTGGCTTTTTAGATGCCATTTTCCAGAAGAGAGGGACACTAAAGAGCATCTGTCTGCCCTCTTTGTACAGAGGGGCATGCTGAGTGTGTTGAGGCTGTGGTGAGGCCATCGGCACAGAATTAATTGCTGCTTCATGTAGGACTCCTCCTGACTGGCCTTACACTCTTGTGTAGGTTTCTGTAGAGGAAGTGGTTTTCTCATCAGCCTTCACCCAAGTGGCAGCTTGTATGACACGCTACTGCAGCTTTTGTCAGTTCATATCTCCTTCCTACCTCTTTTCTGCCCACGTGCTTGAAAAGTTACACAGTCGCTCTCCTGCCTGGTTACTGCTCAGTTTGGCTTGACAACCCCAGGGCAATTCTGGGCAGCACTTGTGCTTTCAAGGCTGGATGGGTAGAAAGATCTTTGCCTGCAACGTGCAAGCACAGGAAAACAAGCAGACTTTGCCTGAAACAGTTACCTGCCTGTATTCTGCACACAGGATTTGTCATTTTATTCTCCCTTTATGAAATGTTATTTTGCAGCTGATTTTCATCTCAGCATGAGCCTGAGCTGAAGACAGAGGACAGTTCACAGCTCCCCAGAATGTGAGTGATTTTCCAGGACATTTGGTGTTTTCACTTACGAAGTTTGCCATGGTTTGGCTATCTATCACCATTCCCTCTTCTTGGGGAATTTAGTTTCAAATGTGAAGTTGAAATGAAATGGGAAAGAAAGCCTTGATGTGAGCAGTGTCGAAGTTAAGGAGGGTGCTGGCCCTCATGGCTACTTTGCTATAGAGAATAATGTAGCAAACATTGGGGTAAATGGTGATACTTGCAGAGGCTTTATGAAGTTCTTGCTTACTGTAAACAGAGAGCAAATAGCAAGGCAGCTGGAGCCAAACCAAGGAATTCCTTTGAGGTCCGCAGTCGCTCCTAGGGGCCTGGGTCATGGTGCCACGCAGGGGTCTCCCCTCGACAAGGCTGGGCTGATGGCTGGCACTGGGGTCCTGTGAGGACAGGGGACACCAGGTGCCACTGCAGCTCCATTGACATCGGCCTGTGTGTCAGCGAATGGCCTCAAGCTGCGTGAGGAGGCCACAGACACAGCATTGGCACAGAGATCCAGTTGCCTCAGGGGCTTGAGGGGGTATCAGGTAATTTGCAGCAACCTTTAGCCTGAGTCTTGTTTTCATGTTTGAACTCTGCCAGAATAAAAACTTTTTGAGGCCTGTGTTTGAACTGCTTGTGCACCCCATCTTCTCAGAGTGTTTAGCCGTATAGATAAAAGAGATTGTTCAGAGCTTCAGTGCTGCCTTCTTTACACTGGCTTTCCTGGAAAGGTCAGTCCACTGTTGAACTGGCTCTTTCCAGATTATGGGATTTTATGGGCAATCTTTTAACTCAAGGAAGTTCCATATTCCCTTGACATGATTTTCCTTCAGGTCTTTCAGTCTTTCATCATCTCGAAAACTACGTTTATGAATTCTTATGCAATGCAAGAAATTATTCAATATCTTTTTTTCATATCATATCTACGCTACAGAAGATCACATGCTTTCAGTTAGATGCTTGACAAGCAGCTAAAGCTGGTAGCAGTTAATCCTTGTAGCTGCAGCTGGCACAGTGCTGCCTCTCTGCAACAGCCTCCCGCAGCGTTGCACGCCAGCAGAGTGGAACCATGTGCTTGTCCTTGGGACTGTCTTGCACCACTCGGCTCCAGTCACAGGGCTGCAGCTGATCAAAGACCAGCAGAAACAAGTTCTGATGGTATCTCTTTTGTGAAAATACCAGCAAATGCAGAATCATTCATTAGTTTTTAATGTAGTTTAGATGTATGAAGCAATATCTAAGGATTAATGAGTAAGTTAGAGAGAGGAGTAGAATTCATAAATGTAATAATAAAAGTGCTGGACTGCATTTCATAAATGGGCAGGTTTAGAATTCCCGGGTCCACCCTCAGTCCTTTCCCAGTGTGAAGGCTTGAATGCTCTGTCTGGCCATATTCTGACTAGGAAAGGAGCTTATCTGGGACAGCTAGAGAGGCTTATGATCCATTAAATTCAGGAGAGACTAACCCAAAACCCTGGATCGAGGTGCCTCTACACTTGAGGATCTGAATCCTGGTTGGAGTCGGGAGGACATAGCCAGCCAGGGACAAAGGAGTCAGGCACAGGAGGAGCTCTGGGGTAGCTGCTTTGGAAGTCAGCTCTGGTGAGATCATTGCCCCTGTTTCCAGGGCTGTCACGCTGTCCCCGGGCATTAAGCACTCCCTTAATTCTCATGTTAGCTAAACACAGTGGCGAATTTGATGTGACATGCAAATATCAACAACTTAAGCTTTTGTAGGACTAAAGATACGTTAATGACACAAAATATAGATTAATGACTCAGTATTTCAAAGGACACAGCCAGGTAACTGCTGGGGGGTATTGAATGTTAGATTCACTTGCTCTTTGGATTCACTGCATAATAAAAAAATCAAGTTGTTAAAAACATACATAATTTCTTACCATTGCATGCATCAGTGCATGTTGCAAACAGTGAGATTATTCATACTGTCAGTTATTTTTCTGGTTTTATTCCTGCCTTACGGTGTATGAGAAATGAATGTGTTGCTGATGAGCTGTGGGATTAGAAGGCTCCCTTTTCCATCCCTGTGCCCAGCACCTGGATGGCCTAGATGCCCGGCTGCTTTAGGGCCAGAAATGGGGAGCTGGGATGACTTTCCGGCCTGTAACATTTCTTAGGACAATACTGAGAGCTGGTGGACCTGGGCAAAGGATGATCACTGCAGTGTAAGAACAGTTGCCAAGCAAGCTGAGAGGAGGATGTTAATGTGGGGTAGCAGCTAGCAATGGCTGTAAGATGCTCTACTTGTCACTCTTGGAGTGACTTGAATGCTCATCAGCTGTTCTCTGCCCTTAGAGCAAGGCTATTTACTATTGCCTTGCACTGTAGCAAAAGCTGGATAGCAGAGAAGAATTTCTTAAGAGTTTTTTTTTTTTTTAAAAAAAACAGGCTGTTTATTGCACATACAAAGCCATACTGCTGTTTGTGCAATTTAAAGAAGCAAGCTCCAGATGCAATTTGGGGCCACTGTGTGTTGCTCTATGTGTGATTCTTTGCTTTCTGTTAAACCTATTTTTCCCAGTTGCATTATGCAGCATAACTATTTGTCTGCATTCTTCTTTCAGTCAGGCTTCCTATATAAGCTATCAAAAGTCATAGGAATACAGCTCTGTGATACATCCTGATTTCTAGACAATATGAAACTAGTCTGTTTGCATGGCGAGCTGTTAGGGTTAACTGAGTAGAAATGGATGCAGCTGTCGAGGGAGCTCCATTACTTGTCACCGCTTCCTATTTTCCTATGTCCTTCGTGTCAGTGGTCTTTAATTTCAGCACTCCAACACTGTGCACGCTCCCCATGCCATTCACTGTGGTTATGTACTCTGTGATATACAGCAATTGGTTGAGCTCAATGTAAACTTCCCAGCGAGAAAGATGAGGACTTTTGTGCTCATAACAGTTCGAGGTTCAATGAGATGAGGAGCCCTAAAGCTTCTAATGGGCACAAAAAGGCAGTCTGGTACAGAGGAACATGCCCTCCTGGTGAGCCACAGCAGAGTCCTTCCCTGCCCGCCCTTGGGTCCTGACTTTAGGAAACTGCTCAGTTGCATGGTGAGGTTTCACTGTGTGCTGGGTTTTACTGACTTTTGTCAGTTGGATAGATAAAGCAGCTTGCTTGTAAGCTGGACTCTTCACCCGCGTGCTGAGACTTGCTGTTCCTCACCCGTAAAGCTCCTGGATTGAGGTGGAGTGCCAGCTGTGTCTTGGGGAGGATTGCTGCTTCCAGACTTTCCCCTGGTATTTTACATCAGAGCAGCATAACTGACTGGAATACCTTAATTCATGAATGCACTTTTAGGGGTTCTCTTCAGTGTTCTTGAATTGCTGGGTTGATTACAAACTGTTACAGTACAGTGTTTAAACAGTAGACTAAACTGTTTTGCTTAGAATAGGTTAAGGAGCACCCATAAAAGCAAACTGGATACCATATTTACAGTGGCTGTAACTATAAGTAGTTAGAAATAGTTCTGATTTTAGCATATATGTGAGTAAGAAGTCCAAATATACTAACAGTTAATTTCAAGCCATTACATTCTGCTTCTGTGAAATTGGCCATGGTGTCTGGGTGTCTAGATAGCAACAGCTTGCATGGGGGAGTATGTGCCATGAGTAAGAAACTGAGTACATGTCAGGCTGAACACTAGCCTTCATGGTGCTAACAGCTCACACGAACTAACAGAGATCATCAGTCACCTGCGTTTCTTAGATGTAATAGGACAGTGATGAGGTAGACGTGCTGCTTTATAATGAGCTGTAGGTGTAAAGATTGGCCTTGCTCACTGGGTCCTCTGCAAGGTAGAACACGGGGCATGGCTTTTTCTGTATAATTTCTAGGACATGAGAATCACCTTATGAGCAGACTCTAGCAGTTCATTCAGAGTGCCACTAGCATTAATCACAGATGCTACATTCACTGGAACAGTAGAATTGTGCAATGAAGCTGTGGAAAGTTCTTCTAAATTTGTGAAAAATTGCTGCTGTCTTACCTTCAGCAGACAGTAGTTGGAATTTCTTTTTGCTAAATCAAGTAGGTGGGGAAAGGTGGGGACAGAAGTAGGTCACTTACTTCAGTCAGCTTAAATTTCACCATGGCCCATTCCTAACCTGGACCTCACCAGCGACCTGGTGAGGGCCCTGGGTTTTGAAGATATGGTCTGGAAAACAGCACTCTACACAGGGTGTGAGGAGAAGAGGAGAACAATTAGTGTTAACTTTCTTCATCTGTTGTGTTTATCTAAGTATTGACACTTCCCCTGTAGAGAAGGATCTCTCAGGCTTGATTTATCAGCCTGTCCTAGATCACACTTTATCAGGACTCAAACCTTTCCCCTCCATTAGAGTGGGGCTGAGGATCCAAGTTTTCACTGAATGGTCAAATGGAAGAGAAGTGGTGAATGAATGAATGATGTGCAACAATAATTGGTATCAAAAATAGGCTCTGACCAATTTCCTTGCTGCCTGCCAGGTTGGTGGCCTCTGCCACCACATGAAAAGTGTAAATGGTAGCCTGCATTATGAAGGGTTACCTGCTAAAGTTGTGTGAAATAATAAAAGAATCTCAAAGGCAAGACCTTCTCTGTGGTCACAGCTGTGACTAACAGGCTTTCTCTGTGCTCATTTAGATGTGTGTTGAGAATATATTTGGGAGCAGGGGGGTTGAGAAATGATGCCTGCATGGTGGTAACAGCCCAGAGCAGATTTCCAGGGGAAACTTCCAGCAGATCTGAAACATGAATTCATAACACTCTCAGGTGGGCTTTATATAACAACTAAATAATAGGTATATGCCGGTGAGTCACTATATTTGTCCTGTCTACACACACTGGAAAGCCCAGAAGTCTGGTTAAAAAAAAAGGTCAAACAAACAAGAAGCAGAGTACACTAAGGAGGCATCTGCAGAAGAGGGAACACGGCATTCTGCTCTGTGCTCTGCCCTCCTGCTGGGGCCTGCCATAAATACGCCTCAGAATAACAGGGCCATTTTGTTGCTGGCATCGCCATCAGCAGCTCTGCTCCGGCTGCTAAATTCAGCACATGGTGTTGGCTCAAGAGTCGATTCCGTGTTGAACGTGAGACACTGGAGTAGCCAGAAAAAGATCCTGCTGTAGGGAAGACAGAGACCTTCGGTACTTACACTGATTCACACTTAGGACTTTCTAGAGTTTCAGGGTGCTGAGGGACAGGCAGAGATAAGGGGCACAAAGCAAGGAGGGCTCTGTGCCGAGGGGACATACTCGAGGTGCAGACGAGGAAGCCGGGCTGTGAAAGAAAGGTAAAAATGGCTGTTAAGCATATGGATTGTAATGCCTTTACAATGAACAGCTTTTAACGACGCCTGGTGGGTGTAAGTTGTGAAAGGTTATGAGACAGGTACGGTTTGGGTGGTGGAGGCCAGACTTCACCTCAGTGCTTACTAAGCCCAGAATCTGCAGAGGTATTACTAGGAGAGGTTGTTACTAGGGTTCTACCCTATTCTACCCTTTGACACTGGGTATCTTCTGTGCCACCTACAGCATTTAGAGACTCACATGTTCATGAAAATGCCTCTGGAGAGCTCTGTAGTTCCTCAGTTCTGGCCTTGCCTAAGTAGTGAGCTAGCAGAGGAGAAGGGAGTCTCTGTCCTCACTGCTCTATTTCCTGCTTCCACTGGTGAAGTTGGGCACAGAGGCTCACAGCAGTGCATGCTGCTGAACAGGCAGTGAATGCAAAGTCCCCTTGTCACCTTGTCACTGCTCCTCGAGTGTCATCAACACAGGCTGGCTAGAGGCACTCCACAAGTCCTTGAATTTCTCTCAAAGTGCCTGCAGGGCTTAGGGAAGTTATGTATTCATTAACTTCTACACAACTCTCCAGTTCTCCTTCTATTACCGAATCAAGGGAAAAAAAAAGAAAAAAGCAAAAAACCCAACAAACTAAGCCAAGTCTCCAAGTCTACTTGTGACAGAAAAATAAAGGAAAAAAAAGCAACAAACAAGCACACTTAAAAACTCACTTTACAACTTTTTCCAAAATATCTTTGAGCTGTCTGGAATGAGTCAGTAGTGTCTGCTACCCATCAGGAGACCTAAAAGTGTATTTTAACATATAAGTGGAGAGATGAATATTAACTCTTCTTCAGCCTCAACTCCAAATGTATTTATGGCTTAGTATTCTGGGTTGGGACTGTTCTAAATCAACAGGAGAACCTATGCTTAAGCTACTGCAGGATTTTTAAAATAGCCACCCCATCATGTTGGACTTGCAGAGTGATCTCTGCTGGTACAGAAACTCAAAGCAAGCTGCACTCCAAGCAGTAATTTAGTAGCTTGGGGGACATAAAAAGCTTGCTTGGTTTGCCTTGCTGGTAAACATTTTGCCAATCATATGTTGGCTGTAAAAGCCAACATGAGAAAAGTTCATGTTAGAATAACAGCAAAGGCCAGGGAGCTGGGAGTGGAGAGAAAGGGAGAATGAAATGGGGGACAGTTCTTTGCATGAAGACATGAAAAATAGGTGTTTTTGAGATAAGGTAACTCTGCTTATATTTTAATAATATGTCCCAAAATCTTTAAAAACAAGTGTCTTCCAACAATGTCAGAGTCCACATCTTCTGGCCCTTACTCCCGGGGGAAGGCAGTGCAGTGGTGATGCCATTGCTGGTTTGAAGCTCTTCGCAAGGGGATCTTAGAAGCAGCTGCAGGCACATGTGGCTGCTTGAGTTCTTCCACCAGCATATTTACTCCAGAAGTCTTGTGTCTGTAACGGCAATGAGAAATTTCATACACAGCTATAAACACATTATTGTAGCAAATAGGATGAAAGGGAACCAGCATAAACTAGCACGGCAAATTGTAAATATTCGTACCTCTCTTCTATGCTTACAGAACCATGGACTGCTGCAGAGCATTTGCCTACGGAGATGCTGCTGGGAGAGGAAACAACTGCTTTCCTGAGAGGCAATGCATGAAGATACTTTCCACATTAGCTGGACAAATCTATCCAGATGATGGTGAGTCAGATTAGTGTTTAATTTCACTCCTCAGCCCTTAGTGAAGCACTTTCACAATTCCAGATGACTTGTAGCTAGCTAAATAATTATGAATGTGCTATAAATGTGAATCATTAGAACTGTGAAATATAGGCCCCTCTGCAAAAAGAACAACTTGCATCAATTACAAGCAGCGTATGCCAGCAACACATCCTGAAAGTACACAATGCACAGACTTGCAGGAAAAAAAGGAAATTCTGCAGATAGCCCTGAGTCTTACCCTCATCGTACATAGGTAAGTGGTGGTTTCACACTGCTGATGGTTTTACAGCACTGTCAACAATATCTACGTGCTCCCATGTTTCAAGGTGAAGTACCAGTTCCCTTTTTGTGGTCACCATTCAGAGCTGAGTTTAGACTTAGCTAAGTAGCTGCTTGGGACAGTAGGCTGCTGTCAGCAAAAATGTCTGTGCCACAGCCCTGGGCAGCCAGGTGGGTTGTGGGTCTGGAGGAAGGGGACACGATGGATGTGGCAAAGCTTGGAGTCAGCCTGGCTGACAGCAGCTGTAGTTGCTGTCCCCCACTTTTTTCTTCCCTTCCTATCCTCATGGCAGGAGTGCCCCTTTTACTGTAGGCATGGCAAATGCAGTGGTGCTTATGCTGCTGGAAAGCCTTAGTGAGACTTTAGCCTGCCTAACCTCCATTTCCTTAGGAAAGACAGTACCATAGAGCTTGACCTTCTTGCAGAAATACTGAGGGCAATGGGGTAAAGCTTAAGCCCAGAATTTGGGAACCGGACTGATGATGACAGGGCAGGCCTATAAGCACTTAAGTACTCTGGCTACTAAATCAGCCTTTTGATCTACTACTGCTGCTGCATTTACCCATCAAAAGAAAAATATCCTTTCCACAGCAAACTTCTCTTGATTATTTTGTTCTTCAAAGTTCTGGCCCTTAGGTACTTCGTAAACTTCTGGTTGAAAGATGCTGAGCTAGAAGAGCTGCTTAGCTATCTTTATGTGACCAGTGATGGGGCAGTGAGGGACCACAAAATGTGGCAGGTCTTACCAAGCTTATTCATTTACTGGCTAGAACATCTATTCTGGTCACTCTTACTAGAGCACGCTTAACAAATGGGAATCATTGTAATTATAGGGTTTCCTTCAGTTATGTGTCACCTTGGATTGTTTTAGACACACAGATCTCAGAACATACAGAAATGCATACTAACCAGATACAGTGTCACTGGGAATTGGGGATGTTTGCAGTATGTGAGCATGGATGAGTTACTAAGTACTTCCCGAGGGAGTGCCAGTAAATCTCTTTTCATGGAGCCTGGTAAATTCCTACCTGTACAGGTATTACAGAAATCAACCTGATTAAGTACAGAGTTTAGCAGGTAGAGGAATAATAATGTCGTCCTGGAGTTATTCTTAAGTGGGTGCCTTAGCCTCTAATTGAACAGGACACTGAGTGAAAGAGATAATAATTATTGCAGATGTAAAATTCCATAAAAGTACTTCAAATACTCAAATGTGATTTTTATAAGTTATAAAAAATCATTTTTACCAGTGATTTCCTGATCCTCTCTGCTTCCCCCCAGCAAAATTCCATGTGTTTAAATGGCTAAAAATATATTTGGGTGTTGACCTTGTTTAGTGTGAAGCAAGCCAAAATCCCAGTAAAGGAAGACTGCCTAATATGGTAAAAAAATACGTCTGTGGTGATTTGACTCCAAATCTCCTCTGTAAGCTAGCTATATTTCTGTTCCTCAAAATTCAGGGCTGTTTGTGTCCGCAGTCCATAGAGGCCCTTTGATCAAGGCACTGAACAGCTGCTGGCACAGTCACATTTTGCTACAGTGAGTAAATCAGTGCAGTGTTCGGAGCTTAGCAGGACCACTTGGAAAGCTCCGACAGTTCCGCTGGGAGCTCCATGGATTCTTGTTTCAGAACAAGCTGTGCAGCTCCTTCGTGCTCTACTTTACTGTCTCAGTTTCAAGATTCAACTAAAAAAGAAAAATTTCAGAAATACTGAATGAGGATTCAGTTCTTGAATTAGATGTCAGGGTAAAGGAGTGGAGAAATCTGAACTAATGGTCTCCTTTTTATAATTCAGATTGCTAGTGAAGATTATAAATAAATGCGCCTGAAGAATAACATAATAAGAAATAACATATTCGTAGTAATATGGTAAGAAAATTTGTATTTCCCTGGTCCAACGAGCTGGCCTCCAGACAAGATAAAATGCTGCCATTAGTGGTCTAACAGAAACCTCATTCAACGTGGTTGTCAGCTGTGCATATGCACAGTCTTTGTGTACAGTGACAGGTTTTTCCCAGTGATACTTTGCTCTGGAGTCAAAAGTCTTCAGAATCAAAATGCTCTCAGACACCAGCACGTTTATGTTAGTATCTACAGCACACGGTGGTCAGTAAAACGGGACCAAGATCCAATGCATCCCAGTATGGTATGAGAAATAGTAGAAATACTGGACACTATTAGTAGAAATAGTAGAAACATCCAGTACAGTATGAGAAATAGTAGGCTGCAGTATTATTCAAGCAAAACTAGAATCGAGTGCATGCAGCAGAGAGGCAGGTAGGATCTTTTGTAGCTTACAGCAAACAAAGAAGTGAAAATAGCTTGTTGAGTATTTTGGCTATCAACAGTCTTGTTTAGTGTAGAGGGAAGAGTGGTACAGTTTGTGTACAGTCACAGTGCACAGACATACACAATACTTTTACTGGAATAGTATTCTACACAGAAATTGCAGATGTCAGAAGTGGAAAAATCCTATTAGTTTGTCCTGGCTCTTCCCCTACAGAACATTCTAAAATGTTAGGCATAGAATTACTCAAATTTGGGCAGTTTCCCATTCCTAGATTGAATGGACTAGCTAATCCCAAGTATTGCGTTCCCCACATAGGGGGAACTCAGGTCTTCTTGTAACACACTGCTTGGAGAGCCCTGAGTTCTTCACTGCCCTCCCAGACACCATCTAAACTGAGCTCCTACATCCTTTTTAAATATGCACGTGATGATGTCACTTGTCTAAAATTAGTGTGCCAGCCTTGTTCAGCTTTGATGGAGAGAAATTAGTTAACACTGGCCATAGAGTATTCTGGTTCCATTTAGGATGCAATAAAGCCTCATGATCATAAAAGTAGCTAAGCCCAAGCATGCGATCGTGATTATATATCACCGTTGTCTTTCCATCTGGAAAGATTGGCATAGGAAAATTACACAGCTGATTACAGGAAAAGCTGGGGAACCGAAAGGCCGGTGACATGCAGGTCACCCCGCTGGCGTCACCCTGATGCGCTTGTGTTATTGCACTGGCTCTGGAAGACAAAGCAGTAACTCCTGAAGCTGCTGTTGAAAGCTGCATGACATGTGAGAACTTTCAGGCATATTTTTAAGCATGAATTTAAAATCATGCCTTGTTTTACAAATAATACCTTAAGAAAACAATGCAGAGAGTTTAAAAGCAATTCAGTTTATTCACATCATTTATTTTTTACATGTTTCTGGTTTGTTAAAACACACAACAGAACAGTCACATGCACCTTTATTTATACCATGCAGCAAGATCAAGCCGTGACAGGGCAGAGGAAGCAAGGTTTGGATCAGAGGCATGACAGGAAAATGTTGCCTTTGTTCAGTAGGTTGCCTCTGGAATGTTTGCTATAAAATTAGCATTTACTCTCAGAAATCCCCCATAGCTCTGGAAGATTATCTCAATATCTGTTGTTTTCCATGAAAACAAGAATTCTAGTAAAAAAGATTGCAGCTTTTTGCTTGTCTGTTGCCCTATTCCCTTCCTCTCTCTACTACTCTCTTTTCTGCAGCTACAGAGAGCTAGAGAGAGGCCTTCATGATTTCAGTGCCTTTATCTAGCATCTCAGGTTGCAAAAGATTTCTCACTTTTTGCATTTATACTGGCATTCTGAACATGCTGCTGCAATCTACAGAGTTATTTTGGAGGGCTCTTTAATGCTAAGGTACTGTTTGTTTCTGCAGAGGAGTACCCCTTCTAGAGGGCTGTGTCACCTCAAACAGCCTTTTGAAATGTGCCTTTTCAGGGACTGAGCTTTGCAGGTGTGCTCAGCAATGGGATAGTAAAATCTGTTCCAAGAGACACCATGGAATACCGTGCTGTCAGGCAAGGAAAATGCTCCATCTCTCCGGGCGAATATAAATCATGAGAGAGGACATGTGTTTTCTGATAGTTGCACACGAACAAATTGTGCCTTCAGCCCACTCTGAATCATTGGCATGAAGAGAGAAGCAACCTTTTATGTCATTTAAAAGAAACATATGAAGACAGCTTGTCAGCTGGGTGAACACAATTTAAGTTAACTGGAACAACTCCAGTTTACACCAACTGGGGAATGTGACCCGTAATCTGATGTACACGATTCAGCCCACATGATCCAACAGTATGCAACTGCTTTGGCCAGTTTCCTCCTTTTCTCTGTGATTTAGGGAACACAGCTGTTCTGCAGATTTCCTTTATGTATCTGAATTTGACATCAGAAAAAACAATCTTCTGCTCCAATGGAATCTTTAAACAGCCTAATACAATTATACTGCTACAGTGAATGTTATTCTGCACAAGAAGCAACTTATTTACAATAATGGATCCTTCCTTAGTGTTGGAGAGAACCACTAACCTCCTGGAAGTAGAAGCTCAGGCAGTTCCTTGCAGTGCTGGCATAAGCAGGAGGCAATGGAGATGGTCCCCGCTTTGGCACTACCTGGTACCTTCGCACAACGCTTGTATCATACCGCCCCCTCAAGGTACGTGCGCAGAAGTGCCACGGGCACGATGCTCCTACCGAGCAGGTCATCCCCAGCTCTTCATCTGCTTTAATCTGACAGTCTGAATATCATCACAGATGTTTGTTCTAGGCATTTGCCTAATTTTAACTTCTGTCCTTCATCTAGTCCATCTTGCCTTCTAGAGAAAAATCTTCAGCGATGTATAGGGAGCTACTTGCTGTGGTGTTTTGATCAAACAACTGAAAGAGGGTGACCTTTATTTCAGAGAATGTGCAGGAAATGGAAATAGATTTGTTAATGAGACAACATGCTGCCGGAAACGTGCTTGTGGCATGCAGCGTGCTGGACTTCATTCTCATACACAGATGCATGCACCTAAGCTCCTGGGCACGGTGCGCAGAGTGTGTCGCAGAGCTATGCGGGCAGCCTCCAGAAAAGGTTGCAGTAAGCTAAGACCTTCTCTTAAACTTACCCATATTCTGCTAGTTTCTCTTGGTAGTTTGCATGCCAGTTGTTACTTCAGAGTTGCATGCTGAACTGCGCTGACTAAAGAATTCATTTTCCTGTGGTTTTCTGCATACTCCCCACAGCTGTCATAACTGAGCCACCACCATCATATCTGAACGTTTCACTTTTACACTGCTGGGAAAAAGGGAACTATTTGCTAATTGGATCTGATTCACAGAGGGGAAAGGCCGAACTAGCAAGTTTCTGCAAGGTCTGGACAGGCATGTGTTGTTTTCCAGAGTATTCACTGCATTATGCATTCAGAGTAAGTCACTTGCTGATACCCTTTTCAGTTGAGAGTGCACCTGTCAATCTCATTCCACATATTCTGAGTTCGCCATCTAGAAAAGCAGCAGCATGACATGGGCGAGAGTATTCTTTCTATCTTTAATTTAGTCCAGAAGTTCAAGGTAGATTCTAGCCATAGAGAGAGGCTAGACAGATCTCCTTAGTAAAAACTTCAGTTTAAATAACTTGCCCAGTGACTTGCAGGAATTGTGTGGCAAAGAGCGAGTTAGATTCTAGTTCTTTAGGTTAGCACTCATTCTACTCCTCCAGCATGCTCTCTTCCTCATGCCATGCTCTCCAGCTTCCACAGCAATGGAAATGCTCACCCACGGGCTGCTCCACTTGATCCACTGTGATGTTCATCTAGCGCCTTCAAGGAAGCCAAGATCACATGGAAAAATCTGCTCTCGTATCAGTAGGCTACAGCACACCATGCATACACAAGGGAGGCGACCTAATGCTGCCCTGCTAATGCTTTTGAGTACTTAAGATCTCAGATTTTATTCTAAGAAGTAAACAGAGCTGAAGAACCCTGTGGGTAAACTTGGTGTAAATACTAAGAATACACACAGGGTACCAATGTAGGGCCAAATTCTAAGTTCTCAGATGGAGCCTATGGCATAGATGGATGGCTACATACATTTCATGGGGGGATAGTGTGAAGTACCTTTATTTAAGTAGAGATGATATGCTATAATATCAAATGGATATATGTAATTTATAATGCTAATTCATAGCCTCCTATACAATGATTTGCATTCATGATGAGCATATGTGCAGGATTTACCTTAGCTATCAACTAAATTAGACTGCTCTGAGGAAGGATAGGAGCAAGAAATGGGACTCCAGTTCCAAATCAAGTGTTTTGTTCCCATGAAATCTTACTCAGAAGGCAAACAGAAAAGGAAAATTGTAAACTGAATTCTTCATCATGGATATCCAGAGCTTTTACCCCAGTTTTCCCTTGCATTCAGCATGTATTCCCCAGGTCAAGTCACATAAAACTACCCTCCTTCTAGTAGTGCTTTTGAAATCCAGATGCCTGTAGAACTGGCTATTGGTTATTTTTCATTAGGCAAATAGGTTGCATTACAAATACATTTATCCTTCTTCAGAAATGTCCTTGATGCAGTTTCGTAAATGCAGTAACTGCTCTGCACCATCGCTTTCTGATAGATAGAAATAGCTTTAAGTATTTATCTTGGCAATTAAAGCAAAAGAAAGAAAAAGACCTTTGCTATAGGCATCACAGATAAAATGGAGATACATGCAAATATTTGGCAAAGTTACACTGTTTAAAGTGCTTTACTAAATGGGTGTCAAGATGCATATGAAAGGAGGAGTTAAGCTCCATTAATTATCTTGCATAGGAACAAGGTGTCACAGCGTATATGGATTTTAGCTCTTAAGTGTGAGATCTCAGGGAGGAAGATGCAGAACCTGCCTTTGGTAAACTGACACCTTTTTATTTAGTAGTTCTTCACAACTAACTGCTTTCTGGAGAAGTTTTGACTCTGGTGTCTTTCAAGCTAGGAGCTGCTGTGCTGAGCTGAGCTTTGTAGTCCCCACCGTCTCCCTGTGACTTCCCCCTGCCTTGTGCTCTTTTCTTATGGAGATCTTCATAGCTCCGCAGCAGGGGGGAAGGGAGATTTTTCTTTGTGCATCACATTGCAAGCTGAGGAGTCACATCCTAAAATTAAGGTCATAGATGATGGTCAAGGGGCTCTTAAATGAAACAAAAGACGTGTGTTTTTTTTTTCTCTCAAAACTTCCTAGCCTTCTGGAATAGAAAACCGCAGAGAAAGCAGAATACAATCCTTGTATCTGTAAACTTTTTTGTAGCTGTCTCTTCAGTTGCCCATGCCCATTACAATTTTGCTGCCATGGATCCCCATGCCTGTTGATCTTTGAAACCTTTCTTTTCAGAAATAGCAGCACTCTCAACTATTCATCCTATTTTTCTGTTAAATCCACTGGTTCATGGGGAAACAAGATGAAATATTAGGTCACAACCTGGCCCCCGCTGTGTGATTCCTACCTCAGATTTTGGGTTGGCCCAGGACAAAAGAGTCATTTGGGAATGCTGTTTCCTTTCCCTAGCCAAAGGAAGGGAACAATTTTCTACTCAGACTGTGCAACAGGACCAACTGTCACTTACTAAGGACTATCACTTACTGTGATAATGCCATTGTTGCCCTGATCGTGATTTGGATGGTTCCAGTTCAGCACAGGCCTGCCTAAAAGTGTCCAAATACTACAGTATAGGGCACTAGGTGCCTAGTAAGGAACCAGTGGAAAACCTTTCTGTTTCGAAGTCCTGTTGACCATGTCAGCCCATTAATGGAGTTGTTGCACAGACAGCTTTTGGCAACATCTGGGAACAGTAGTGGGCAGTTTTTCCAAACACTGGCTCTTCCGTGCCCCTCTATGAGAAGAAATGTAAATATACTAGGAGTATCTTCTCTCCAGCTCCCTTTGTGCTAACATGGGCTTGTTATGTGGTGACACTGTGGGATATGCTGCAGCTCCATGTCGTTTTTCACCAGCCACTATCCTCCTTTGGAAAAGATCAAAGACAGTGTAATGCAAGTGGCTGGGAGAAGGGAGACATCCAGTGGGCAAAACCTGTCGAGAATGAGTCTCATGGAGGCACAAATTGGCACGTGTTGCACAAAATGTCTAAAATACTTTAGTCAAACTGATGAAGGTATTATATTAGCCAAAATAATATTACAATGAGCTTTCAACTGGTATTTAAAAATACAAATTGAGATAAACTTGCCCTTTTCCTTACTCTCAGGGGCGGCAGAAAGGAGGCTCTATCGGTACCTTGCCAGAAGCTACTCTGCCAGCATGGCCGTGTCCACAGAAGCTCCCCCAAGGTGAGGAATCCCAACCCTGCCCATGTCAGTGCGCTGGCTCCGAAGGGGCCAGGCCGTCACCTCGCTGCGTGTGCGGCAGTGCTGGCACGCGGGCTGCGGTGCCACTCTCTGCAGGCAGGCCCCGCTTTTGTTTGCTTATGAGAGGAGCAGGGTTATATCAACTGCAAAAAAAAAAAAAAAAAACCCACGAAGGGGAGCGGTAACGTGAAAGGGAGCTCAGAAGTACGTAAGCAAGTTTATTCCGCCATGTGTGCGCCTTGTGGGTGGGTTCCTTCTGCCCAGGCGGCGGAGGGCGCGAGCCCCGCGCGGCGCGGGACGGGCCCTCGGGCTGCGGCGCGGCCCGGAGCTCTCGGCATAGCGAAACCCGGCGCGGATCCGCACG
>NW_010577134.1:111344-157175 GCF_000705375.1 Tinamus guttatus | reverse complement strand
GTGCTCAAAAAAATCTTCTTTTGTTGTTGTTTTGTGTTTGTTTGCTCTTATTTTATTGCGTATTTTTAAAGTGAAGGCAGTTGCCCTTTGTCTTCGGCGTGGGGCCCTCCCTGTGGGGAAGCCGCAGCCAACGGGGCCGTTGTTCCCTCTCCCGGGAGCCGAGGTGCGGCGGTGCCGCCGCTTCCCCGGGCCGGACTCCTGTTCGGCTCTGCGCTGCAGCGCGGGGCTGCGCGAAAACTTATTTTCTTGGCGCGTTCCTTTTCCGAGGAAAACTTCTGACCGGGAGCCCAAGTCCGCGGGCCATCTGTTATCTGCAGGGTGTCTGGGGTAAGCAAAGCCGTCAAGCAGAGACGAGTGGCAGCGGGGAACCACCCCCCCGAGAGCTTTAGGAAGATAAAATTAGCAAAACAGAAAATACGTGCTCGAGTACTAACATTAACTCTTCGAAAACAAGTCGGTTCACGGGAAAGTAGGAGACTGTTAACATTGCAGAAAACCTTTTAAACGGGGGGTGTCTGTTAGGCCTCTAGAGAAAGAAGATCGGTGCTGCAATGAATTTTCCTTTGTCAGTCAGAGGCGTTTCTTCTACAGCAGCACTTGCAGGGAGAGACAGTTGCTGGGTGTCCAGCTGATTTATTGCAGTTGAGAGGCTCAGAGAAAGAGCCTGGCCCTTTGAGGAACTGAAGAGATTAATAACGATGCCACGTCTGGGAGCCTCTGCTATTGTTTCTAATAAAATTGCGATAAGAAATCTGTCAAGTATTTGAATAGATAAATACTGAATTCTTAACTACTTAAGGTAAATGTATGTACACTGAATTTAAAGCATGCCACAGAACAAATGGAAGGTTGTTGGCAATTAAAAGCAAATGACATTTTTCCTAACTTTTTACAAATGAGTTTTTGCATTCCTATCAGTCTAATACAATGTAGCGCCTCCCTCCTCAATTAGACCTGCTAATACATGATTGTTATGTAAGCTTCATGATGTGATTTTATTAAAAAAAAGTTTTTTATTTCCTCATCTGCGCTTATTAGAGAGGTTTTTTTTTTAAAAAAAAGTGTGTGATATCTGTTAACTCACAAGAAATACCATTTCTGTCCTTTGATTTGGTTGCAAGTTGGTATCGTGCAATTAAAGAAAATCACATTTTAAGTTCATATGTTGATTACACTTCATGCATTTTCTGTTGCTTTTGATGCTGCTTTCTAAGGTGCAGTGATCTTAGTTTCTTGTTGTTGTTGCCCAAGTTGGAGGAAAAATTATAGATACCTTATAACTGCATAAGATACCTTATAACTGCATACTGCAAAAACTTAGTGCCTAAATAATCTCCTGTACTGTCTTAAAATACTCCACGTTTGTGGTTTGTCCTGCTCGGAGCTAGAGCTGACCTTTCCAGAAAAGGAGAATAAGTGAAGACACCGATACAGGAAGCATCCTGGCTGCCACGTGACCTGCCAGCGATAACCACATGCTGATAACCAAACCCTGCCGAATACCTCTGAGCGAGAGCTCTGCCTTCAACTGCCAGGCTATTTTTATCACTATCTTGGGTATCTGTGATTTGAGGGCCTGGAAGTGTCGTGTTGAGTGATGCATATTGATTAAGTGCTTTTTCTCCTCTTCTCTCCCCGCAAAATACTCTAAATTGTAGCAGCAACTTCATAAGGTAGCACGGAGGCCCTTTGGAATATTTTTGGGAGATGCATTGCATTGTGTCATAGAAGTGTGTTGTATTTGAGGCTAGTGTTTGAAAGTTAGTTTGAAAGATTTGAGTAGAGGAGCTTGTGCCCCAGCCCACATTGCTGATCTGACCTAACTTCCACTTGAAGATCTTAGAATATTTATAGGGTTGTGTGATGAAAGAAGACTCTTAAAGGCAATAAGAGGAAGCAGTGATGACAAATGACTGCTCGAATATCAACACTTGGCTCCAAGTTACAGAGTAATAGTGTATGTTCATGGTGAGATGCTTCTAGAACTTCTGCCGTTGCTAGCTTATGTTTTAGAGGTCTGAGAATTGAAACACTTCTCTTCAGAGGGTGGCTTGCTTTCCCCTGAGGACTTAATCCTGTTAAGTGTGCTTTCTACAGTAAGTGATGCTAAAAGCTGCACATGTTTGATTTGAGGAGCTTCAAAGCTGTCAAGAAGAGCACAGAAATACCCATGTGGGGGGTTCAACTTTTTTTTTTTTTAACGTTGTTATTGTTGTAATTAGGCATTTGAGAGGAGGTAAGTATGTGAAGGAGAAATTGCACAAGAACTGACAATGCTGATTAAAAGGAATTTTTACGTGAAATACTCCATGCAGATGTCTGCTACTTCCAGCTAGAGTGCCGTGGTTCCGTGTGCTTTAATTTCTGTAACTTCTGAAGTTGGAAGTAGACTAGCTGGAGGTGTTGGCAGGAGTGCAAAGTGTCACAGCCTGGGTCGGTTAACTTGTGTGATGTGCCACACCTTGGGTGCTGTTGTGCAAATCACGTAATTATGAGAAGTGCTCTGGAACAGCTCAGATGGGGTATTTCCCAACAGTTTTTCATAGACTCATGAAACCACGGGGAGCCTTGCCTCACCTAAATAGGATTGCAGTCTTGTGAGCACACCTGTGTAAGCCTAAGGAGTCTTGCCAACTTTTTTTTTTCTGCATGGTTGAGGTGAATTAATTGATTCGATTCAATGTAGAATTTAAATCTATTGTTTTTTTTTTAGAAAAACAAACGTACTGACAGGACTGTGTCTGCTGAAATGGAGTGGTGCTTTTTTGCTTGTGGAGTGGTGCTTTTTTGTTTGTTTTTTAGAAATCATTCTTCCAAATTAAACTTTAAACTTCTGTGTTTCAGGTCATTGACTGTTCAATGTATGTATATATATATATATATTTCTTAAATAGTATTGTTTTGTTAGGTATTGTAGAACTGTTTTAGCTGCAGAGTGGTATTTTCTGCAAAAGCTAAATATATCTGCCTGGCATCTGTTTCTTCCATTCTAACTTCTGTTGAATAAGAGCTCTGATTTCACAGTTGGTCGGAAATGTACATTGTGGTGTTTGCAAATGACCCTGACTCCATAAAAAAGGATAAGGAGAGCACCAGGAAGCTTTTTCTGTTTAAAGTAATTTACCAAATGGCATTGCTAGTTTGGAATTGCCCAGAATGTCACCAAATGTTTTATTTATATGTGAGAGCAAATATTGTGGGCTGAGTGGGGGGCACTTGAAGGGTGAGACTGGTTTTGGTGCTTTCACCGCCCCTCAGATAAACGCCTTGCACTGTTCTCTATTCATTCAGAGAGCTAACAGCATTCTGCCATGGTGTGCTCTTTGGCACTGCAGTGTTGGGCTGTTGCAATCAGTGCCAAAATACACAGTATTGCACAGGTACACAGGCTTCAGCTTTTTCAGCTTCCCTTTTCATCTCAGCTCTTCATTACTCTTTTCCACCTTCATGAGTATTTGTCCTTCCTCTTGCTTGTTCTCTTGTGCTAGCAGAGGTTCTCATTTCCTCTCGCCTTTCATTCCTTACCATAAGGAGAAGGAGGGAGACCTTGCTGAAGCAGGAGAGGAAGCCAGGACCCGCTCGCTGTGAGCAGCTCTGTCCGCCGCCCCTAGAGACAGAGTGAGCTCATCGACAGCATGTGGGTGCAACGGTTTCTGTGGGTAAACGTTGTTTGTTGCCCTTTATCTGGAAAATTGAGTTTTCCTGGTAATTACTATGTTTATTCTGAAATTAAAGGAGAAAATGAATATATAAAAGTTACTTCGGAAGCCAGGACCCGCTCGCTGTGAGCAGCTCTGTCCGCCGCCCCTAGAGACAGAGTGAGCTCATCGACAGCATGTGGGTGCAACGGTTTCTGTGGGTAAACGTTGTTTGTTGCCCTTTATCTGGAAAATTGAGTTTTCCTGGTAATTACTATGTTTATTCTGAAATTAAAGGAGAAAATGAATATATAAAAGTTACTTCATTTTTTTTTTTAGTCACATAAATTAAATCTTGAAGTAGAGTTGTCTTTCATGTGTTGCTCTGGGTCATTGCAGTGTTTTGGAATGCTTGTTTTTAACTTTTCAGACTTTACAGGTTGTTATATCTCCTTAAACTCTTTCCACAGCTGTCTTTAAGTAAAATCTGTTCAATTTGTTTTGTTTGAGACCTAGTCCTGTTTTCATTAGCACTGTTCTTTTTTTTTTCTCTGCCATTTGAATCAATTATGATATATGAACTAAGCATGTTGGTAAAAGTTATTTCCGCCCATGTGATAGGCAGAGGAAAGTGCAAGTATTCTTTTGAAAAATGTGTTTATATTCTCTCTCTCTCTGCTCGACAAAATCACACTCCATCACTAAACTAGAAACTCAGCTAAAGGAAGAGGCAGCTTTAAAGGAAAGTAGTCAAACATTTAATACATGGACTTTGCTTAGAAACTAGATCTGAATATTCATGGCAATTTTAAAGAACAAAAGATGACAGAGGATAAGTTTTGCTACTGACTGATTGAAGTTAACTATGAAAAGCTAGAAGTTATTTTCATAATCTAATAAAAACATCAGTGGTTTGAAATGGCTCTTGAAAACGTCCTGCGCGCCCGGAGACGGGACAATCAGAGGCATTGTGGAAGGGAGATACTGAAGGCATGCGGGGGTGCAGGGCAGGCTCTTAACTTACCCATTCAAGCACAGTGACTCTGACACAGATTTAGCTCAAATCTCATTACAGCTGGTTTAACTGTAATCAGGATAATAATGTTCACCTGCTTTTCCCAAGCCCTTCCATATCCACATGTGGTAAAACTGAAGTTCAGTGCCTTGTGCTTAGTCTTTATTTATTTATTTATTGCGCTTTTCTAGTTTACTTTTACTTTACTAATGGCAGTAGAGCTAGATTAGCTAATTAGTGTCTGAGGTTCATGGGGTGAAAGTTTCAGACCCCATGTTTGGATGGAGCAAGCTTCTAGCCATTTAAGGTTTGGTCTGTGCCTCTCCTTTTCTTTGATAAGCTGCTAATGCTTTGTTTTTAAGAGGCCTATTTGTTATCTAGGGAAAGAGTATTAGAGGCAACACATAATTACAGTTGGTTGGAAAGTGCAGTCTAAAAAAATTAGATCTGGGAACTAGTTAGAATTTTCCTTTTTTGTGAGATTATTGGAGGAAATAGTTTTATCATGAGTTATGGTCATATCTGATAAAATACTCGTTGCTTTATGGTGCTCATATTATTGAGGCAGGGTAAAATTTTATGTATTTATTTGTTTCCTGTGTTCTGAGAAGGCTTTTTAAACTGTAGATGGCATTGTGGATACACATAGATTCAGAAATCTTAATTGGTTTGTCAAAACAGTCTTTTTCTTATTTACTTCCTTTTGTAGTATCTGTTCAGTTTGGGGTCTTGTAAATGTAATTTGAGATTTCTTAGACAGATTTTATTGACCATTTGAATCTAGTCACACTACCCACAGGCAGCTTAGCTAAGGAAGGTGATTTTTCTGGACCGTATTCTTTTTGTTGTTTATTTTTTTTCCCTCTAAACGACTGCAAGTAGACACTTGTTTCACTTTAAAGCAAGATAATACTCTCAGGCTTGGGGTGGGCAGGGTGCCTCATCAAAACTGGAGACACATACTGCTTTTCTACACGAGTTGCATGTAAATCATTTAGGATTGTGTTTCCAGGTAGGTGTTTGCATGCCAATGTTAAACTGCAGGTATATTTTCTTGGCATGATTTTCTTATTTTTTGAACCTAGAGTTAAAAATCATATAAATGTATATAGTAATTAGCAAAATAGCTGATGGGCTAAAATTTATTTTTTGAGTGTAAAGGAGCAGTAAAGGAGAGGTTTTTTTTAAAATCTCATTTTGCTCGTGTTGTCCAGCCCAATACTGTTTTATTTTGTATTGGTGAATAACACATGTTTTCTCGCTATTGCTTTTAATTAGTGTGTGCCTTATGTGGAATATGCTGACCTTTGTTGACCTCAGATTTGATTTGGCAGGGTATCTTACCATGTAGAAAGAGGGAATTGCCTAAAAATCCAGTTTGTCTGTCTAGTGAGAACTATCCTTGTGCTTTTGTTGTTGTTGAGAAGGTATAAATGGCTGTGATGAGTAGTGCTGAGTGACCTTTTAGTGTGACAGAAGAGGCTTGATGTGCTGTGTGTTGTCTTGCTGCTACATCTGAGTTTGCTTTCTCTATTTATTTAATCTTATGAATTCGTTTAACCACTTCCTCAGGAAGTGATGCTTCTGTTTACACTGATTGAAAGAAGCTTTCCCACCTCCCTGTCTATTTTCCAGTACAGGATTAAGAATATAGGCAGATACAAGGCCTGTGTTTTTCAGCTTCTGAATGTTTCACTGTGAAATGCTGCTTGTGTAACCAAGATCCTGGACTGAGCCAATGTGGTCCAGCTTAATTTGGGAGGTGAATTGCACATGGATGAAGCTGATCACATTGTTCTCTGAGGAACTTTTGTCAGTGTCAGATATGTTTTGAAAACCTCAGTGACCTTATTTGTTCTATGGAAAATTGTTTACCCTATTTTACTAAACAATACCTGAATAAGAATGTAAAAGTATGTCTGAATTAAATGTTTTTCCATTGTAGTAAAGTGGTTGAATGCAACTATCTGTGAAAGATCCTATATGAGACTGAGCAATGCTTTGTTTACTGACAAAGAGCAGGAAATACCAAATAAGTATCATTATGCAGGAGCACAAATGTTGGTTGATTTCATAAGTTTGCAGACAGTCAGAAAATTGCTTGGGCTATTTGGTTTCCTCACTGAGAACTTAGTCATTCTGGTTTTGGCTGATAGCTAATGACTATCAGTATTTATGATGTGAAGCAGTAGTTAGTTGTTTATCCTATGGCTTTAGGTTGAGCATATGGGTTTTCTTGGTGTTTTGTTTGTTTTTGCTTTGGAGTCTCATTTTCTTACATTTGGATGTTATTTCAGTCAGGCTAAGATTTGATACTAGTGTGACTTTTCTTCATCATGCATCTCTTAAAAGAGTATGCAGCACAAAGAATTGTTGGCGTTTTTCTACTGTTACTAATGCCAACCAGGAAATTTGCTTCCTTGTAAATTTTTTTTTCCTTGATAATTTAAATATTTTTCTTATGTTTTCCTTCCGTACATGGATATTAGCTGATATAAAAACAAAACATTTTAAGCAGTCTAATTAAAAATCATTTCCCTTTCTGTCTGGTTTCGTTTTGACTGGAATGCTGCCTTCAAATAGGCAACAAAGGAAGCTTATGTAAATGATTGCTAAAGAGAACGTATTTTTAAGTGACTAGTATCAGCTAGATCAAAACAAGCTGAGTTCATTTATGACATTTTGTAATGGGGTAAGGGTGGGATAGAAAGAGCTGTCTGCAAAGTTTAATCACAAATCGAAATACTCTCTAAATCCTAAACACTGAAACAAGTCTGGAACATGCTTCTCATTTTCACAACCTTTTTTTTTTTTTCCCTCCTCACTGCATTTTTAATGCCTGGAATGGAGATTTAGCTGAATTCCTACTTAAAATATTCTTGTGACACTTTCTTCCTTTTTCAGTCACTTGTTCTTCAGAACAGTTTCTCCTCTGTAGTTGACTAGGTTTCAAGTTTTAAAATTCAAAGCAGACTCTTAACAGATTTGCATGACATTTAACATCCTTCCCTACCCCAAAAGCTAATCATTTAGCTCAGTATTTACATTCTAGAGCCTATCCCTAGATTGTAAAAATAATTAACATTTTTGCCTGACTGAGTGAACTTGTGTATATTAATGCCTTATGATTTTACCAATGCGTGTATCCGAGATGCTATTTCAGTTATCACTGACTCTCTGTGTGTGTAAACAGAGCATAGACTGAGAGGCAAAGCTCGTTGCACGTGCGTGGTGCGTGCCTGTTCCTTGCAAAGCATGCCAAGTCGCAAAATGCATAATGGAGTAAGCCATATTAATATGTCCTTGGTCATAAGTAGCTTATGTTACCTGTTACGGATTTGTATATGCTGTCTATAAAAATCCTGCCTAACCTTGGAACATGCACTCTTTGGTAGGTGTCTTAGATTCCACTAATAAGATGTTTCTGTGATGGCAAAATGTCCCATTCTTGGTGTATCCAGAAATGCCTGGGTGTTGATGGATGCCCTGTGGTGGTTTTTGCCCTGAGAAGCCCTTGCACTGTGTGTGCTGCCTTAGAAACCCGTTCGTGGCCAGGGAGCAATGGGACACGTGGCTCTGTGATGTGGCAGTTGGACAGTTCATTGTAGGTGGAGAATCCCAAGTTCCAGGCTTGGTTCTCTTGACCAAACGTTTTACTTGCTTTTTAGATATAGATTTGGTTGCTCATTGCTGCCTGAGACTGCAACGGGGCTAAAAGCTCTAAGTGCCAGCCTTGAGGAGAGCTGCCTTCCTTCTTGCTTTGTCCCAGTGAACAAGGAATTGTTGCTTATTCCATGCCAGTGACATCTTTAGCAGTGAGAATGAACAGTCCTCTGTCAGCTCTCGGGAGTAGTCTGGAGGGGAGATGCCCTGGGTGGCAGGTGGAATTCCTCCGGGCAAAAGAGGGAGTTAAACCTGAGGCGTTCACATCTTGCATCAGGAGGGGCTGTGCAGAAAAAGCTCCTCAGCTCATCTACTCAGCCTTTGAAAAGACTTTGTGTCTGCCCCCTAGAAGAAAGTCAAAGAAAGATGTAAATTCCAGTGGTGGGCAGTGCATTTTTGCATACCAGCTTTTAAGGCCAGAGGAGGGATGAAGCCCAGCACGCTCTTTTTCGTGCTGGCTCTTGGCGGCCAAAAACTTGGGCAACTGCCTGTTCAAAACGCTGGCTTTCAGAGGTCTCTCTCCTGGGTGCCTGGCGCTGCTTTTGCGCAGCGCACGGGGAGCGGCAGGCGCTAGTTCAGAGGTGTTTGCGCAGGCCGCCGCGGCTTGCTGTGCAGTGCTGACTTTGGGGATGTGCTGCCATTGCCCAACAGTGCCGTGGCACAGAGGCCCAAGGTGCGAGCGCTAGTACAGCCAATTCTGGCCTACGGTGATAAGCTTAAAAATGATTGTTTTGGCAAATTATTTGTTCTTTCCTGCCTTCTCCCAATTCTCCATTGTATAAAATGGAGTTGGGCTCTCTGAGGAGTGTTCTGAATCCTGTGCCTGAAAACCTTTGCAGTTGAGGTATGAGTAATAGAGCGACTTGCATAATTTCCTTTAAACTTCTGTGCAGAGTTTTGTATTCCCACTGCTGCTGATCATTTTCCAGAATTTTTGGCTTATGTGCTCCTCTCATCTCTGCTTTCAGATCTTTGGAGGAGAAAGCTTTTGGTCTGGTTTCTTAGGCCTGACATGTTGTAGACTAAAACATCATGTTTCAAATTTTATGTGAGCAGTTGCTACGTCTTTTTCTTCAAATGCTGTAAGTGGAGACAGCCTAGTTCTTTTTGCTGTGTTTGTCAGCTTCTTTTTTGGAGCAGAACATAGAATAACATTGCCTTGCTACCAAGTATTAATAAAATGGAACAGTGAGGGACTATGAGGTTACAGGTATATTCTAGCCATGTAATTTTCTTTGGCTATGTGTGTTTATATCATATATGTATTTGTTAGCAAGTGCTTTTTTTTTTTTTTTTTTTTTTTAAACTATTTGCTTGGTGTAATGTCACTATATCAGTAAGACCAAAACTATATAAATACTACTCCTTTTTTAGATACTTATTGGAATATAGCCAACCTTTTTTGATTTAAGTTACCTCAGTGTAGCCGACCTGTTATGTCAGTATAGACGGCATTGAAAAAAAGATCACTTAGCCCAAAGACGTTTCTCTGTGGATCATTATGCTAGTGTAATTTAACCGTATAATTATATGTGTAAAATGGTAGTGCTGGTAGAGCGGCTTTTGAGAGCAAAGTCCATGTTGTTTTGTAGAGGATGTGGAGAGCGCTGGCGACAGCTTAATGACCCCCATCTCCTTTCTCCTCTGCATGCTTTTAGCAGAGTAAAGTATTGCTCTTCCTGTGCCAATATTCTGTGGCCTTTTCCTCAGCAATGTCATAGAGGACTGGATTAAGATTTCGGTGCAGACACAGCTCCATTAGCCATGGCCTTGGGGCCTCCACCGCTCCTGTCCTGGGCCCAGCAGCCATGCGAGTTGGGCCCGAACACCCCGGCCCGCAGGTTTCTCAACTTGGCTGCCTTGCAAAAGCTGCTTCCTGTTTGTCTCCTCCTCTTCCTGCTGCTTTTTTCTTTTGCCAGTTCCTAAATTATGTAGTGTGCTATTTAAACAAAACTATTCGTTTCAGGGGTTGTTTATATTCTTTACATAGTTGTAACTTTCCTGCTGTGGAAATGTGCAGCTTTGTTCTGCGAGGGGAGCAGCGCTTGCCAGGAGCCTTTTGCCTCCCTCCCGCGGCTGTGCCACGAGGCCGTTTTCAGAAAGGGGGAAAGTGGTGGGATTCAGAAGCCCTTGTTGGAGTGATGATGAGGGTTTGCTGGGGCAGGGGCCTTGTGGTGTGGGGGACGGTTCGTGTCTTGGTCATTCGGCTTTACATAACTTGGTGATTGTTCAGGGTGAGTTGCAGAAAGGGGAAATTCGGGAGGGAGGTTTTGGGGGCTCCCATGCTTATGTGCAGGTCTGTACATGCACTGTCTGACTCTTGGCTCTCGAGGGGGATGGATTGATACCCCCCTGCTTTGTTTACAGAGGGCTTTACAGGCTGCCTAACAAATGGGTTTGGATCTTGCTTACAGAGAGTGTTCTGCAAAGGATGCAGAGGTACTTTCCCTTCCTGTTACATGATTAAATAATATGGTTTCTCTGCCTCGGAGCAAGCTGATACTGATGTAAAATGGCAAATGACTCACTGTTTCACACAGTATAGTGACTCTGTACATTTGTGTTCATTTTTTTTTCCTTAAAGATGCTTATATATCCTTGCCCAGTTGCTGGAGGCAACTCTGAAAATACAGTTAAATGGGCCAGTTGATGACTTCAGCAGTAGCCACTTAATTCAAGTTGAAAAAAGCAGCTGGCATTTCTTAGTTTGTATAATAAATAATATGAAGTTTTGAGATCTTTTTGGTAATAGCTTCCTTCCAGACTGAGAAGGGGGAGAATTAATGCAATCCCATCCCATCTAGTGCTTTTTAAATAGCACTAGAAAGAAAGAAAAAAACCAAAAACACCCCCCACATCCTGGCAGGAATACTGATTATTGAGGGAAGTTTGGATGTGAGTACCTGTACAGGCAGGTCTGAGGGTCATTTCCTCACGATTATGTGTAATTATCTGCCCCGAGAGGCCCCGAACACTGCAGCCTGTGTTGCAGGCCGGTTGCTGGAGCCCTGTAACGTGCTTGGAATTGAGAAGGGATTTGCCACAGATGTGTGTGTCTCTTCCTGATCCGTTCTTAAGCCTAATGTCTTCATGTCTGTACTGCATCTGAAAGGAGTAGGCTGTACTTTCTGGACAACTTAAACCAAGCTGTCCATCTATAGTTTAGACTGTGATTAGCTTAGGGCAGTGACTGTGGTTTTGCAGTGTGTCCCACAGCGCCTTTCTCCTTATAGCCCTGATGCCTGGACTCTCCCAAGCTAGTTTAATTATCACTAGTAAATAGCTGACATAAACTGCTTCAAGAGCTGGGTGCAGGAAGACCTCGAAAGCTGAGCTTCAACGCAGGTGTCCCCTGAGCCAGCCTCAGTGCAAGACAGAACACGGTCTTCAGCAACCTTTTTTAAAAAAAGGGGTTGTGCAAGAATTGTGTCTTGGAACAGAGCAGCTGCAGGTCGCACGTTTAATCCTGGCCTCTATTTAATCTTAGTGGGAGTCGCTAACATGTTGAGTCCTTTGTGGGAGGAGATGTTTGTGGAGAAGATAAACTATACAATGCTGATGTAATGCAATGGGAGCAAAGTTTTTCCTGAAAGTTAAATAAATAAACCATACTGTTCTGTGATCTGGAAGATGGAAAACTATGATTGTGCAGACTTACTTGCTGGGTTTGCGCAGCACTCCTAAACACGGTATGAACTTGGGAGAATGAGAGCTGCTTCAGTGTGGTTTAACTCTGAATGCACGCAGTAACCAACGAGTACCAGTATTTAAAATACCTGAATGTGAGGTTGTAATGATTTAGTGGGAGGTAAGAAGAGTAGATTACATTCTAATTCTTTAAATTACTGGCTGAGTTAGTTTTGTCCACAAATTACAATGTAGCGAAATCAAAAATGTTATTTAGAAACAGTAGACTTCTGCCAGAATTTTAAAGCCAGCAACTGTTTCAAGTCTCTAGCAACGGAAGTGTAGGATAAAGGTAGTTGTTTGTTCACACAGCACGTGGGCAGCTCTTAGATATGCCTGTGTTTACATGTGTTTTGGCTTCTGTTTTCTTCGGGTGACTTTTTTACCTTTTAGTTTGCGTAGTTCAGGGAAATAAAATTGTATCAGATTAGACTAGTGATCCGTATTTGACTGATAACATCCATTTCATATCTTTCCTTATTCTTTCTTCTCTGTTTGTCAATATTAAAAAAAAAAAATTGCACTTTTCTAAATTGAAATGCAAGTGAAAACTACCTGGCTCTCCTGCATCTTTTGCAAGAGGACCATTCTGGTTGTGGGACAAACAGAAGGTTGGCACAACAGGAAAATGGCTATCTAAAGTAAAATTGTAACTGCATCAATTTAAGAAAGCAATTCTGGAGTCTTTACTAAGTAATTTAAAATAATTACTTAACATTTCTATTACATTTTACACTACACAGAACTATTTGTTTTTATTTTCTGGTGAACATAGAACATTTTTTAATTTTAAATAAGTACCTTACAGGCTCACTTCTCTGCTGATTAAAGACTGATCCTCTTTGTTCTTTTTAATTAGCAGTTGACATGTTAAGAAACACTTAATTTTTGTTAATTTTCTCTGATAGTCTTTTGACTTTAGCAGTCTGATACATACCGTGGTTTCCAAACTGTGTAGCTTGGTCAGTCTGTTTTTGAGTTTCTTTACAACTCTTAAGCATTATATGTCATAGCGTTATTATGGATCATATTCTTCACTGACATGGTCTAATTTGGATTTCCTCTAGAAATTAATCAATTTAGCTGTAATTCCAGTATTGTTAATATTGTTATTGCTTGTAAAGATGCATGCACTTTTTTTCATTTTAACTTGGTTGAACTCAATTGAGGTAGATTTTGGTCAGTGTGCCCGTTTTTGTGTATTTTGCCGATATGGTTTAATTTTTTGATGGTTTTGTTTCTAATCTGAATTTTAGAGACTTGGCTGCTGGGTTTGGGGAGGAGTTAGAATTTTTTTTTTTTTTAATGACCCCACCCTGGTCTGACGCAGCATCATGAACTTGTTTTCTAGTGTCTGCTGGCTTTTCCTGAACTCTTTGCTTACAAAATCCATGCTTAATTTTAGATTAAACACTACTTTCCTTCCATTTAATGTTTTTTTGGATATTTTGAATTGATTGCAAATCTTGATTGAAAGAAGAAAATCTTTATGGATAAGACCTTTGCCAGCACTGTAGCATAAGAATATTTGTTGTATAAATGGTATGCATTATTGCGAGCTACACAATAGTTTATCTACTCCTTATCAGATTGTCAGGCTTTCTCTCAGTTTCTTCTTAAAAATGTCATCTTGTATAACAGGTTTTATGAGACAGACAACAAGTACTTTGGCTTTTTTCAGCCTTCTGCGGACTCTCTTGCTAAAAAACAAAGGAAGTGATTTTAAACTTCCTCATTGTTTTTGAAACTTTTGTTTGTGATATTTCAGTTGTATTTCAAAACCAAGCAGACCACATGTGCATCTTACAAAAACAAAACCTGGAGGTTTTTCAAGGAAAGTAACAGTTCAATCTGTAGCCTGTGGCAAGAACACAAAACACAGGAAGGCTGATGCACTTTAGTGACACAAGCACTTCAGTCCATAGTCTGGTACTCCCTGATACAGGTTACTGTGCATGAAGAGCTACTTCATGTATTTTATGTACCCGTGCTGCCGAGGTGGGAGTCAGAGCAGAGCTAGCACTCGATACGTGTTATATAGCTGAAATATATAGCAAATGCACTTTTTTTTTTTTTTTTTTAATAGTGTGCCGGTCAAATAAAAGTCCATGGGTCTGTCTGACGTGTTCAAGTGTCCACTGTGGAAGGTGAGTACAAAGTGTTAGTGTGAAAATTATTCAATAAACCCTTTATCTTTTTTTTTCCTTCTGAGGCTTGACTCTGAAGCAGCTCACTCCAGAATTTCGTTAATGCCTGGGAATTTCCTGATATTAACTTTCCATGATTTCATTTACCACTTTATACTGAACATACCTCACTGCTATCTTGCAGGAGTGCCATTATGCTTGGCATCCATTTCAAAAGAAATGTGAGTGGTGGCTGTGATTAGTCACCTCAGAAAGTGTCTGCAAAACTGCTAACTCTGTAAGAGATACTTATATTGTGAAAAGATTAAAAAAATAAGATTTCTTCAAAACCCACAAATCAAAATTTGACCTAGCTTGTTTTGAGAAGATAGCAAGTGTCCTTGAAGATAGCAGTATTTTGAGTGTCAACTCAAAATATTTTCAATGCGTTATTTTGCTCCAGAACTATGCTATAATTGTAATGTATAAGGACTCTCTAATGCAAACATTTTGTCCATATTAGTTAACATAGGCCAAAAGAGTTTGTAGAGGGATGATACAGTCAACCATTATAAATATGTGAGGAAAACTGCTGGAAATTTTCTCCCAGGGGAATGTTTGAGATGCTCATATTTAAAGAGTATGTAGGTAATGTTTATGTTTGGACAGTATCTGAGATGTGAAAGTGTTTCCTCTGTTGGGTAGCATCTGGTCTGATGTGTTCTTTATTCTGGAATATAATAATTAAGCTTTGACTGTATCTTTTAAAGTGGGTTAGATAAACGTTTTTTTCCTTTCTTTCATCTGAACAGCAGTTAGTGTCACAGTTTTAATGTCATTCATCCAAAGTTTTCAGTACACCCTCCCCCCTTTTTCTCCCCACATTTTTATTCCTATTTATTCATTTATTTTACAGTTTTATACTTTTCAGGAAAGAGCTACTGCATATTATATGACCGTGTGAAATGAGTAGTTTGGAATATTTTGCTTGTTCCATTTTTTTCCTTTTCTTTCTTTTTTTTTTTCTTTTTTTTTTCTGTCCATAAGACCATTCTTGCATGAAGTTAGTAGATGTAGAGTCAAATATTTATGCAGTCTGATTACCAGATTGCTACCATACTTGAATAATGAAATTACTTGCATGAGAAAAATGTAATACACCTTGTAATAGGAGTGCTTTGATCTTGAAGCCACTAGAAGGTAAGCACGAGGCATGCAGTGCTCAGATAATGTTTGAAACCAAAGGAAGAGGAAGTGGAGCCTCTCAGGTCTTCATTTGCAGAACGTCCCCCGGGTTAGAGCCCCTGGAGCCCTGCGGGCTGTGCTAGAGCAACAAAGTGTGTCTAGTGGGTGCACAGCTCTGCCTGCTGCCGCTGTCACTGCTAGGCAGAAGAGCAGCTGCTGCGAGCACAGCTCTGGAGAGGCAGAGTTGGGACAGCAGCATTGGTAACCGCACGCCGGTCTCCTGATGAGCACAGCGATGCTGGCAGAGTTGTTCACACTGAGAAACCAGAGAGGGTCCCGAGATCTCCACGTGGGGCACGTGCTGAGTTCCTAACCATTTGCGTGGCCATGTTCAGCCAGCAAGAAATGAGGAAATGTGCAATTCTGAGCTCTGCCCATGCACTTCAGGACTTAATGAGTTAAGCTAAGTTTCGGCTTGCATTGCTAATGGCACTTTTTTTTTTATGTTAGAGATGCTTAAATTTCAAGGTATGTGTCAAATTTGAGGTGTGAAAATGTTTACTGTGTTGGCAGAAGCACTGTACTGATTTTAGTCTCCTGTTCAGTTATATGATCCTAAGCCCTAGTGTGTTGTGAAATCCTGAACTTCATAAAAGCGTAGCATGCTCTAATACTAAATCAGCCTGTGGAATAGGAGAGCTTAAAATGGATGTGCTTTCAAAGGGAGTCAGCACACTATTAAAGTAATCACAAAAATGATGAATGTTGGAATGGAAAAAAAGCAGAGCTGTAGGAAAAGAACATGGAGGGAGCAAGAGAGGAAACTAAATACAGATTACCAGTGTGGAGAAAAAAGGGGGGCTATAGACATCCCAGATCCAGTGGGATTCAGGATGGTGGTTTGTGGTTAGTGTGATGGATACTAACTTGGGCAACATTGGAGGTTAAAGGGAAAAGTTAAGAAACCTGACCAGTATTTTCACGCAGGAAAAAATAGCCCTTTTTAATGCCTGAATGTCTTTATTTTAAATTTATATTAGGCTTTTCTCCCCTCTTTTTTTTTTTCTTCCCACTGCATGTTCATTAAATAATTAAAAACTATAAGATTTTTGGTTTTCATTTATTTCAGATATGTTAATGGCCATGCAAAAAAACATTATGAAGATGCACAGATTCCGATGACCAACCATAAGAAAACAGAAAAACAAGAGAAAGTTCAGCATACAGTGTGCATGGATTGCAGTAGTTACAGCACATACTGGTAAGGGTTTAAATACTGTAATTGGCAAAGCTGCCAACATTAGACTCTTGTGAAGCAGTATTACACACATTTTTGTGGACTTCATCTCTTTCATTTTCAGACCTGTCTGTTTAAGAACAATTTGTAAAATAGTCTTCTGCTTTTGGATGTGTATTGTAGCATTTATTGAGACTAAACTTCTGCATTTCCAGTGACTTAGCACAAATATTTTGATGCAAGTAGTACTGTGTTGAGAACCAAAGCTACTGTTTGGTTCCCTTTGCTCCTTTCATCAGATTGGTAAGTCTTTCTCATTTATCAGACCATCAGCAAGTAAAGTAATACTCAAGTTCCTGCCCAGGAGATGTGATCTTGAGGTATGCATGTGGATTTTCCTGTTTGTTCTTTTTCTCTTCCACTACTGATTCTGTTTTCTTTCCCCTGAAAATAAAGGCTTTTTTTCATTTGTGATTTTGTATGATGTGTATGAGTTGGAGAGAGTACTGGATCTTATTTGGAAGCGGCGTGAAGGGAGATGATGTTCAGGAGGAAGAAAATGGTTTGGGCCGGTTTATGCTAGCAGTTCATTTTGAGTCAGAAACAGGCAGGGAAATTTAACAAATACGCAGGTAATAATCAGATTCCAAGTATTCTTGGAATTTTTCGGAGAGAGGAAAGACCAGAACTCTTCGGAAGCGATGCTTTTTGTACTCACGATCTTCCCTCCTCTCCCTTCTCAGCAAAAGTCTGATGGGTTTCTAGTGTCACTGAACATACAACTCCACTGATGGATTTTTATTTCAGGCAGATAATTGAGTATCTTAATGTAGTTCATAAGGGAAATAGCTGAAGTTTGGCTGCCTTGTTTTAAGAAGGATGGTTCTTCAACAAATGTTTTTATCCTCTGAAAGTGAAGTCACAGTTAAGTGGTTTCACCTAAAGAAATTTTTGTTTGGACTAACTCAGAGATTACTCAGACGGTATGTGCTGCAATGATGGATGCTGTGCACGTGTTAAGCATAGAAGAACATGATGTTTGAGTAGTTTGTGAAGTATGTAGCTTTTGCTTCTGTTTGCTTTATTTGAATGACCAAAGCCTTTTTGCCTGGCTCAGAGTTGAAGACATTATTAGAAAACCTGCAGTTTCCCAAGTAGGGAGTATGCAAATGTTGCCAGCATTGAAGCTGCTGTGGGAAGCTAATTCCAGTTTACCAGTCTGTTGTTTACAGCTGGGTTCTGTTGTTGTAGATTTTTTTTTTCTCCTTTATAGATAAGATCTCTCTCTCAGTCACTTTGAAAGTAATAATATATGCAGGAATTCTAGCTGGGCATTTGAAATCTTGATTATATGGCCATTTACTGTAACAAATGGGATACCTAGTCTACCAGAACTTGCTGAGGCTTGGTGAGTTGCAAAATGAGGATATCCAGGCTGAGGACTGCAGGACCTGTTGCTGAAGCCGAGCGTCTCTGTGAGCAGTAGGTGGACGAGCACTCGGGAGGCTGGCTGGTGTTTCACAACACCGTGTTTGCCGTAGGATGGGTGGGAAGCAGTCCAGCGTGTGATGTCTCCTGCTGTAAACGGAGTAGAGGTTGAGTCATCTTACGGATGAACTGGAACTAATTGTGGAGAGCTTTGCCTTAGGGAGTTCCTGGTGCATATATTTCACGAGCAAATTACAAGCCTTCTCTGCTATCGTGAAGCTGAACAAGTTTCAAAAGCAGACTATCTTTGTTTTCATTGGGATATTTCATTTTTTCCACTTGATACTCGGGGAAAGATGCTGGTGTTTGATATTTGCACTCAGTCTCTCAGTGGAAGTAACCTTACATAAATAAGACTAAAATAAAAAGCAATTTCTGCCCCTTTATATAAGTCAGTACAAAAGGGAGTGCTGTCAAGTCTTGCTTACCAGTTGAAGTAAATACTTGGATGAATTCCAGTCATAATTAGCTGGAATTGTGGAGATTGTATGTTAAAATTTTCTTCTGTAGCTATTTCAATGTAGACATAAATCTCGTAGGCACTGGGTATAGTAATACTACTATTTATGCAACATTGTTACTTTCAAGTGAACATGTATTTAAGATTAATGTTTTATACAAGCAGTGTGGGCAGCCTTAATAATTTGAAAGTTAGCAAAATATCCTAACACATAATGAAATTTTGCTTCTACTATAAATAATAACAGAGATAGCCTGCTGCAGTGTTGCCTTTAATATTTTGAAGTTACAAGATTTTGTTTACTATATATTTCAGTGGAAAACTCTTGTTCTGTTTTTATGCTATGGATTTCAAACTAGCTCATTCTTAAGCCTGCATAAAAGTAGCATCAAACAGGTCTGTATGGGCACTCTTCTAATCAGCAGGCATTTATTTTCTTCCTTTTCTTCAGCTGTGCCATATTAACATTCATTCAGTCATGAAAGCACACACAGTTTGATTTAGTTATTCTTGTCAGTCCAAGGGAAAGAAATGCTAGTTCGAACATAATTCTAACTACTGTGGTTTATTGTGATTTATTGAATTTTATTTCTAGTTTGCATGCTGTCTTACTGTAAAACAAAACCAGATCAAACAGTTTCCTGTAATTGCATTTCAGTGCAATGGAAGGCTGGGCATGTTGTTGGGTTTTTTTCTTTAATCGCACTTTCAAAATAACTTTGAGGACCTCTCAATTCTTGTAGAGCAGTGGGTATTTTTATTACTTTCTTAACACCTGAGAGAAAATGTTTATTGTACTTACAAATTTTATATTGCTTTGAAAAATACATTTTTGCAGGTTCATTAAGTTTTGGGGAATTACGGATTTGCTTTCCAGAGGTTTTCAGTTGTCTTTCTGACCTCCTATTCTCTTTTTCCCCACTTTACCAGTCTTCGCAGTGGGAAAGTTGAATGAATGTTAATCTTTTATTTATTACGGGGACAGGACTCTTGATTCTCTAGTCACACCTGAGCTGGCAGGTACTATACTGAATCCTTGTAGTGGGTTATGTTTGGGACCCTACCCCAAGGAAAGGAGATTCCTGAATCGCGCTGCTTGGCAGCTAATCGGCCTTTCAGTTAGTTCTGGGGCGCTGACCACAGTGGGCTCATGAGGAGTACGGGTTTTGTTTCCCTTCAGGGTATTGAGTGATACTTTCTCTTCCTGTGCCTGTGCTTTCCTTTGTGCAAGAAGTAAAATGATATTTATAAGAAGCTTGCTTTCAGAAATACATTTTTCTTCTGAAAGAGGATTCTTGAAAATCTCTTTTCTCGGTTCTAGTGCATGGGCAGCTGGTTAGCGCAGAGGGAGAAAGGCTGCCCTGTTCCTGTGTTTGCATAATATCTTTCCCGTGTTCATGTAATCCCGGATGCAATTGGTAGGTCAGGTTTCTGACCTCTTGCCCCCCTTGTTATCTCTTAAACAGACATGGTTATGTTAGCTTTCTCTTAATGTTTTTACTCAGGGTTGATGGAAGAATAGTTAACCAAGTGCCAAGGACTTTAAAAAAAATAATTTCCTTGTTCCCTGTGTGTATTTCTTTTCAAGCTCAGGTTTATTGTGCTAGCATTGAAGCATCAGAAATGCGAATGCTTAGACCATGATTTGGCATTCTGCAGTCAGTGGAAATAAGAAGGCGAATAGGCTTTATCAAGAAAATGAACTTGAGTTCTTAGTTTAGTTAGTTAAGGAAATGTAGAATTTCTTAATTATTCTTGTCCTATGCTTCTTTAAATCTAATCGGGACTTCCAAGCATGCCGTGCAGGTCTGTAGTCTGCTGCAACGGCCAGCGGTAGCCTGACCGTTCCCCAGAGCAGTACGTATCCTCCCTGGTTTACAGCCATCTCAGCAGTATAGGGGACCAGAGAAGCCTGCAGTTAGCAGAGGTGCTAAAAATAGAAAGTATATACAGAAGGAAAAGCTGTGCTAATCCATAAAGGGACGCTGCCTGTAGTGTAAAATTTGTTCAGTACAATCGCTGTTAAAAGCATATTGTAGAGCTAGTATACACCGAAAAGTATATAGTACTTAATTTGTGATCATCTTAATAATCACAGGTTAGATATGCTCCAAAGGTTGGCTACATATACAGGTGGCAATCTCTCAGCAGCTCACTTTTGTGATATATTTGTTTAACAAGTTTTAAACTATTAAAATCTGAACTCCCTTCTCTGTTTGGCTTTATTTAGAAACGTTTGGTGCAGATTTATTTCTGTACTTCTTATTTTCTGCTTTTCAGTGAAGTAGCACAAATAATGGTGCTGAATCCTCAGTGTTTCAAAGGATGTGGTTGTTAAAATGGCCATGAAAAATAGCAAAGACTTTTCTTGTTTTTAAGTGAATCTTAAGATCAGTTTTCCAGCATTGCAAAGACCCTGACATGAAGGAATGTTTTAATGATGTATTTGGTTTTATTCCGTCTTGGGGAAAGTGCTAACTTGCAGTTTCATGCAAAGCTGCAACTGTTACAAGGGGCTAAAAATATGGCTAATGCTATGTTTAGGGAAAGGGAACATATATTAAGTCATCTTTCCTTGATACGTTATTCCAGCTTTCAGCAGTAAGTTGGCTTAGAGACTTTCACTGCACTTAGATCTGCTTTTGTTGCCTGTCTGTAAAGCTGTGTTTGCCCCCTATCCAAGCCTTGCTCGCTGCACAGCTAGGGCAGCAGTGCAGTGGTGTGGCTGTTTGCAGGAGTGTGGGTATTATGGTATTCTGGAGGAGTCAAACTGCACTGCAGCCACCTGCCCCCTGCTCCCCTCTGCTTGGCGCTGGCCCTGGAGCAGAGCCAGCTGCTGTGGTCGTCCTCGAGAGCTGTTGTGGCCTGTGAGAGGGGCAAAGGCAGGAGCACCTCGTTAGGTCACTGCAAATGGCTGGAATAGGTCTGCTTCAAATGAAGGTGAGAAATTAGAGTTTGCAGACTGCCTTCCCCTCCAAAACCGGCGGTGTCTGTGGCATGTTTATACAAAGAATAAAAGAAAGGGGGAATGGAATTCTTGTGCAGGCAATGGCTATTTTATAGACATCTATGTGTCATCTAGAAACTGTAACTGCTGCATTCAGAGTTTGGAAATACTGAGGGCAGCATTAAGATTCTCTTCCCAGAGGCAAAAATAATCAGAAATCCTGAACAGATTGATCCTGTAGACTCTTCTTGGTGGCAAGGGCCTTTACTTTCTCAGTTCTGTAATCTCTGCAATTCATTTTTTGAGCGAATGCTAGCATTATTGTTGTCTTGGACCACATCAGATTTGTGCAGCCAGCAGCACTGAAAATTCCAGTTGTGCCCCAGGTACTTGCATTAACCTACAGAGGATGGATCTGCTCAGAGGGGTAACCTGAGCTGATGAGGAGGTACTTCACATTTGAGTCAGTCCTGTACCAAAGCAGGAGGAGAGGAATGGCTAAAGTTTGGAATTTAAACATGTCCCGGGTAGGTTCAGCCCCTCCACAGGAGAGTTCTATTGTTTGCCAGAACTTTAAGGGTGCAGTCTGATGCTTTGCAGTACACACAGGGAGCATTAATGCTGCTCAAGTACTAGGTCATCTCTGTGGGATGTGAGGGAGGTTGTGACAAGTCACCATGACTCGTGATACTCCCGCTTTCCATCTGCTAATGCTGCTTTTGCTTACACAGTATCTTTGAGTTTTTATCGAACTGAAATTCTACTTTGGGATGAGAGGTACTTAATCCTATTGTTTCCCCCCTGTAAAGGGGAAGATGATAACCTTGAATTTAATGAAGTGTCATAATAGAGAACTGAGCTGGAAGTAAAAAAAACACACAATAAGACATTAGCTGTAGCTTCTTGGGTAGCCTGCGGAGAGGAACAGACTCAGTAACAGGGTGGTGTTCTCCCCGTCCTTGTTGCTATCTCACTTCAGTGCTTCCTATGGATAAAATTGCGCGGCTGTCAGGAACCAGGCTTTAAGATACTTGACTGAAATCCTTTGCACATTCTGATGAATATATGTGTGTGTGTGTGTGCATATATATATATATATTTTTTTTTCTCCTGCAGTTATCGTTGTGATGATTTTGTCGTCAATGATACCAAGCTGGGCCTGGTACAGAAAGTCAGAGAGCATCTACAGAACTTGGAAAAGTAAGTAGTCTGTTTGCATCCAGATTCTTTTGGGCAGATTTGTTAAAATTTTATAACACCGCACTATTCAAGCTGCTTCAAGTATTTCTGCTTTAATACTGGGAGTTGTTGTTTGGTTGGTTTTTTTTGGGGGGGCGAGGGTATTAGTTTTTATATATGAATGATACTATGTATGTTTAAATATCTTTTCCATCACTGAGAAACCCAAAGCTAAGGGCTTTTTCTGACCTTATATGCTTTGTTTCTTAAAGGTGAATTTTGTAGAAGCGGAGTAAATTCTTGTATCATGTGTGCAGGTGCCCCTTAAATTTCTTGCTTCTTACCCAGTAGTTACTGTGGTGGTGGTTGTTGGGGTTTTTTTAAAATTTGTTTTCATAGAAAGGGGCCACAGTTTTCACAAAAGCAACGTGGTTTGGCCAAAAGCAGAATAGGTTTCTGGAGCAGAGAAATCAAAGCTGAAATGGAGGTGGGAGGTTCATGTTAGTTATGTAGTTTGGTTTCCAGACAAAGATTAAGAAGGCTTGTGAACTTAAAATTGTACAGAAGACATGTTTTTCCTGTGGCTCTATCTGGCGCCCTGCCACTGAAAAGTAAATATTATAATCTTTGTGATGCAGATGCTGTGGCCAGTTCTGGAGAGCGAATAATCTTTTCATTTTGCTTGGAAATGTTACATGCTACTAAGCAGAAGTATGTGTGCTTACAGTGCTCCCAAATGCACTCTAATGCCCCAGAGTTCAAGTACTGTTACTGCTGAGAAACTGCTGTCATGTTGCAAAGTCTCTGCTTCTTTGCAGAATAAGTGTGTCCCTGGGATTCTGAATCCTGTTGCCTGGCATCACCCCCAGATGCATGCCTTTTTGGCTTCTTTTAATGACTTTCTTTTCTGAACTAATGACTTTCTTTTCTGAACATAGCTACAATTTACTAGTGGTTTTGTCACTTCCCATTTGCTTTTTGGTGGGCTTGTGAAGTACGCAATGAGATGCTTACGATGCGCAAGGATAACAACAAATACATGTTAAGTGTATAGGAGATGAAACTCTTGCGGAGATAAATGCCACTTTGTGGACTTCCATGGTGTATGATTGACATTTTTGAATTATTGGAGTTTGGTGTATTATTAAATAATAGAAAAGCAAAAACCAAACTGCTAGAACCCAGAACATGCGTTCATTTTGATACTAGATTAGAAGTAGTAGTGAACTGGAAGAATTGAGGTGTCAGTAATTTCTAGCAATATGAAAGAGAACAACTTGCTGCTCTTGTAACTTTGAATTGGCCTCATACAAATCTTTATAGCCTGCTATATGAAGTTGTTGCATGAGTGCCGCCGAGTGGTGCAGAGTACCACTCGGATGCTTTTGGTCTTTGGTAACTTTGTCCTGGCTTTTGGAGTTGTCTTTATAAAGATCTAACATGACACTTCTGACAGATACTTTCTTTGGAAAACTGTGCATGAAGTTTCCTTGATTAAGGAAAAAGATATTCAGATCAGAAGTAGTGGACTAGCAAGGTCAGGCTTCAGGCCAAGTACCGTAGCCTGCATAGCTTATTACAGTTAATTCAGACATTAGTATTGAAGATAGGATGTGCATCTGTAGTTGAAGGGAGGTGTAATAGTTCATTTCAAGGCTATAAAAAGCATATGATACAATTGGGAAGCTTTTTGCTGCCTTAATAATAATTGATGGCAGATGTAATTACTGTGTTAGACATTTTGATGATTATCTGTTGTTCTTTTCATGCCATCTTTTTTTTAAGTAGGTAACATGTTTCCATTACTTTCTTAACAGTTCAGCCTTTACATCAGACAGACATAGGAAAAGAAAACTATTGGAAAATTCATCTCTGAACAGCAAGTTATTAAAAGTAAATGTAAGTACAACAGCTCCAGTACAGTGAGTTTAGGGGATTTTGATAAACCTGTTCAGGCTAGTAGGACTAGATATAAAATGAGTTATCTGTTACCCAACTTTGATTTACTGCCTTTCTTATGTCTTTTATCACATGCCCAAAAGAGCCCTTTCTCATGAAAGATTTCTTGATATTCTTGAACTTGTGTTGCCCCAGATTTTGAACTGTTCTGTACTTGGTGAGATCAGGGAAACAGGAAGCTGCTAATGGACTTAGAGCTAGATGTTATGGTTTTTTCTTTTGTTTTGTTTTTGTTTTCTGAGCATACAAGTCATTCTTTTACAGTTCTGAAGGTTTGCTCTAAGTAATTGCTAGGAAAAGACAAAAAAAGTGTGAATACATTTTTAAAAGAGCTTAGTAAGAGTCACTTTCAAAAACAGCTGTGGAATTAAAGCTATACTCAGTCTCATCTGTCATCTTCCTGCTATTTTCACTTCATCTGCAAAATGGTACCCAGGAGAGCCTGGTCCAGCCCTGACTAGATAGCCCAAGGGCTATGTTGCTTCTTGCAGAGAAAGCCGCAAGCCAGGTCTCTCTGCTGTCCATGGCTTGGGCTGAGGGAGTTGCTGATCCTCCTTGGATTTAGGGAGGCACCGACTCAGCTCCGTGTCACTGCTCATATTTACCCTAATCCTGAAGGAGGGATAGGAGCACTGAACGGTTTCTCTGTGGGGCTGCAGGACAGCAGCGCGGTAGGAATTAAGGGGAGTAATTGCTGTCTTCAGTTAGATGAAGCACTTCACTGACTAGGAAGGGGAAAAGTCCTTGAAAGAAATATGAATGGAAGTAAGAAGGTGGTGATGGGAGCAAACCTCTGAATTCCCAACAGCTCCCAGGCTGGTTGTGTGCTCCTGGACCTCAGAGCAGCCAATGATGAACTGCTGGTTTTTAAATTCTGTTTATCAATAACTAAATTTCAGTTATTTTCAAAATGCACTACTTAGAGTCTGCTTAGGGTCTTCTGAATGCACTGCATATGTCTCTTGCACTGCCCCAATTTCAGGAGGATTGAGGTAGCCTGGAGAAACAGTGGTTTCCTCCCCCCCCTCCCTGTATTATCTGGAGAACTCAATCTACTGAAAATCAAAAGGAAACGTTCAGATCACTGAGGAGAAGACAGCACAAACTAATGCTGTGTTTCTTAGTCTATGCTGTAGTTTTATTAATACTTGAAAATTGTCTGTGGCAACAGATAATCTTTTTATTGTTGGCGCATTAGATTATTATCTGCAAAGGATAGAACACAGCTGCTTGCATTAATGCCGTGCTATCTCACCATGAGAAACAGTGAGAAGAGGACATGCTAAGGACACTGTGGTGTTCATACTGCGTGTGTGTTTTTTTGTTTTTTTGTCTTTTTTCACTTTTGGAAAACAAGTCTCTTTAGGCCGAAGTTACTGAATTGCTAAATTGCTTGTGTAAATAATAATGGGTGGAGGGCTTGGACAACTTAATCACAAATATCCTGATGTCATTTGTTCTTAACCAGCAGTGTAGGCTGTGTTTGTGATAGAGCTAGAGAGAGAAAGCTTTTACTGGAACACTTAAACACATTTTGTGTCCCACACTGACAGTGTGCACTCTGCGGTGTCAAGTCTTATGTCCATTTTGAAGTAATACTACTATAAGATAGCTTTGCTTTTAAATTCTGCCAGAACAATGGAGAATATCCAAAAACTTGATGAACTTGCAGTTGTGTGTGTGTGTTTTTTTTTTTTTTTTTAAGACAACAAAATGCCTACAGATGTTGTGGATAAATACAGCACTGTCAACATTTCTCTTCCCTCTCTTCCTGCATCCACCCACCCCCAGATCATTTGGAAAAAAGCTAACAGATCTGTGTATAATTTTGTGTTGCCTATACAAGTTCGTAGGTCATAAATGGCATGTATGTCAACTTCTCTCCAGAAATATCACTTTTTCTTTGTTTAATCTTAATTTGAGTATTTCTTTCCCAAATGAATGTTCATGACTTTCTTTTAAACGCTCCCCCCCACCAAGACAACAGGCCAGTGCTGGTGACTTAAAAAGTACAGATACACCATGTGTATTAGGTATGATGTAGACGGATAAGCAATTGTCCTTTCAAAGGCACTCGAGGGAGATTATCCCCCAGTTTCCATTTAACATTTTTGGAGTGCGAATATGTCACATGCACACAAATACTTTGCACTAAGTGTCTGTGATTAACTCTGTGATGTCTTTTTCTAGATTTATTTGAACAGGAAGAGATGTAGTATAGAAATAGTAAGTCTGTTTTTCTGTTGACTGTACTGAGTAAGAATCAGGTTTCATGTCAAGGTGGAGCATCAGTCATCAAGGCAGGCCAGGGGGCTGATGTGGTTGCCTTCTGCACACTCCACACAGTGCAGTTGTTTCTTTTTGTTTAAATCTATGCCGATACAAAGGTAGCAGGTCTGTGGGGAGGAAGTTGAGCAATAATGTGTCTATTTTAACTTAACTATCCTGATTCCCAGGGAAGCACCACTGCCCTTTGTGCCACAGGCCTCCGGAACCTGGGGAATACGTGTTTCATGAACGCCATCCTTCAGTCACTCAGGTACTTGCTGTGCAATATATTGTGAAGCCACTAAAGCTCTCCCTGTAGTTCTCTGTGAGTGGTTTTGTGCTGTAGCATTAGACAAGAGCATTTGGCAGGTACTTGCTGTCAGCGCCCCTGCGTTAGCAGGAAGGGGCAGTGCTGCACGTGCTGTGAGGCTCTCCCACGGCGAGGGACTTTGCGTGGTCCAGCAGTGTGGGGGGAGCCTGTCCTCTGAGCAGAGAGGAGGCTGCTCTGGCTGCTGACAAGATGAAATGTGTTGATGCTTACATGCTCTGTGAAGGCAGAGAACGCTGCTCTGAGGGATGGGGTCCCATAAAAGTGAGTGGAGGAAGAGTTTCTGAGGTGCTGAGTTATTAGACCTGAATGCATTGCTGCCAAGACCGCCACTCCTCTGTAGTTGTCCTTTTGTGTTTCTGTATTTACTTGCTTCATACTGGGGGACTGTTGAGTCAGACTGTATTGGAACTAACACTCTCCTTCACTCCGTTTTCCACCACTCGGGATTTGCTCACAGGAGCTGAAGCACATGGTTATGCTCCATTAGAGGGGCTGCTGCACAGGGGGCAGAGTAGATGCTCACCTTGCTCTCCTGAGCAGCTGCAGTTTGGTTCGTGATGGAGTGCAGTCTGTTGTGGTACCTCTTAGTCAAAGCAGAGCCAAAATGTAGTTATTTCAGGTAGCTGAGGCGATGAGTCGTCTTACAAATTGCTCACTCATTTAGAGAATGGGAATAGTGTTCATCTTGCATGAAAATACCTGAAAACTACTCGTGATTGCCATGCTCTTGTCACTGTATGAAGTTGTGGTTATGCATGTCAAAGAACAGACTCCAGAATATGTAATCTGCTCTCCATCCTTTGCAGAGGAAAAAAAATGCATTATTTTTTTCCTATTTTTGTAGTAACATTCAGCAGTTTTGCTGTTACTTCAAAGAGTTGCCTGCTGTGGAGCTGCGGAATGGGAAGACAGCGGGCAGGCGAACTTACCACACCCGGAGCCAGGGGGATAACAATGTGTAAGTTGCACGTTCTTTGTCAGCACTGGACGTTAAGGAAAACAGCAAATGTGTGAGTAGTAAAGCCACTAAACACCACCAGTGTTGCAGAATCATTGGAAAAATGATTAATAGCAGGAAAGTAGAAAAATTATTTTCTATACAAAAAAAGAAACTTGTATTGCTGCCAGTGTGCTCACAGATATCTGGTGTTCCTGTGGGGGAAAACAGTCCTGAACATGAGAAAACACTGACATATAGTTGAATTTAAAATAAGGTTAAGTGCTAGTGACCTGTACTCCTTATGTATTTGCAAACAGACATATGAAAATTCCACAGTATGATTCAGTATCTGTAACTTGTTTGAGTAAATGTTAAAGGGACAACTTTAGCAGAGTTTATAGTATCATGGTGAAAGGGGGAGGTGAGTCCTCAATATCTGGTGCATGAACTTCCTATTCTATCTTTCTGCAAGTTTGTGGATTAGATTTTTGACTTAATAGACAAAATACTGGTCAAATTATTTACCCAATCATTGCAATTTCTAACCAAGGAGTTGGCTGTGATGCCTTTACCACTGAGTTAGTAAAGCCGTAAAGGTAATAGCACAGACACATATTCATCACCAGCTTTTACTTTCTTTCCAGTTCATTGGTGGAAGAATTCAGAAAGACGCTGTGTGCTTTATGGCAAGGAAGCCAAACTGCATTTAGTCCAGAGTCTTTATTTTATGTTGTTTGGAAAATCATGCCAAATTTTAGGTAAGTTTTGTAGAATTAGAACAATACCCTTGATTTTAACCCTGTACTGCTTATGTCCTAATCTAAAACTTGCTGCATCCAAGGGATGTGTTCTCTGCAACTTTCTCATATGCCCAGAAATATACTTTGGAAAGGACTTAGTAATTTGTACAGATTTTGTGTTTATCAGTAGCACTTTTTTTCTTGCTCTCCTACCACATGCTACATTTAGCAGTGTCAGAGAGAAGAAATATCTCAAAGTTTAAGAGTAGTAGTTGTACCTATGCCTGAACCAGTGCTTTGAGGGGTAGAAGAATTGGGACAGAGGTTTGTAGGTAAGTGCCGAGCACATGGTGTTGGCAGAACCAGAGCTTGGCTACGATAAGCAAATGATGTAGTCGGATTAAAAACGTTCAGGTACCACAGGCCTAAATGTGAACATCCTGGGTAAAACTTCCTTGATTCTCTCCAAATACTGTGGTCATCACCAGTGTGACATGAAACAAGGGCTGTAAAGCAAAAGTTTATATGTAATAGGCATTTTGTGTCCATCCTCAACCCCCTGCCCCCTCTCCCCCCAAAAAAGAGACAATTTAAAAAAACAAAAAAAAAAAAGGAAAAAAGGTTACCCGAGTAAATCAAAGTATCGTTCCTCTCCAAGGTCTCCCTGTCCTGGTCCCCGAACCTCTTTCAAAGGAGCATTGAAACCTGTTAGGATATTTTGTGATGAAGGTAAGTTGCTCCATGTTCTCAGGTAGTAAAGATGTTATCTGTTACATCTCCAGCAGTGCTGAAAAGATGCTTTGAACGCATCTGCTAGAGGAACAACCCAGATAACAAAAAGCTGTTTATTCCAGACTTCACGCTGCCTAATGTGTCTCACCTGGCTTATGAGAATCAAGGAAGTTTAGTACCCGTAGTTTCAAGCAAAGGTCAAAATATTATAGGCAAATGAACATTATCTTTAATGTCCTTGACCAGTGTCCTCATTGTAGTCCTCGCTGTAATTCCTCCTAGTCTAAGCAAGAAACCTGTTCATGAAGTTCCTCTAGCAAATTTTCAGCACTGTGGCTTCCATTGCAGCTTTTAAAAGGAAAAAATGCTGTTTCTTTTACTTACTCGTTCCCAGTTACGTGAGACATGTCTGTTATTCACTGGTAAGAGATCTCTTTTCCACTCCAGGACATATGAGTCTGTGTTTTATGATACAACTGTGGTATAATAAATTAAATGGAGAAAAGTGTCAGCTGCTCGCTAAATATGTCTCCGCTTTCCCATTTCTACACGATCTAGGGAGACAGATCTTGGAGTGTTTAACTGTACTATGCCATGAAGGTTAATAAAGCTGCTGTTCCAGTTCTGCCTTGTACACTCTTTGTGAGGCTGGGAGCGGGTGGCTGGAACCAAGTTGGAGCCAGCAGCATGTGAAGAGCAAACCAGCTGATTTGACTTATGTAGCCTGAAGTGACTCAGTGACGGGGGCACCTTTATGGAAACTTGATTTAATTGTTCTAGCCCATAGAGATTTGGCTTATTAAAGGCCTGTGCCTAAGGAGTTCATGTGCTGTTTTTCTTACAGGTTTTCCTATGTAGATTGTTACGAGGAGAGCAAAATGCTCTGTATGCTTTTTTTTTTTTTTTTTTTTGGCCCTCTGTCTTACAACACATACAGCAGGTAGAGAATATAGCCTATAGTCTTTTAATTTGTGCATTGTAAGCACAACTGGAGAACTGGTGTGGCTGTAAGCTGTAATGCTGCCGTGGAAGTCCTGATCTTTGACTGCGGTGCTGAGTCTGCTGCTGACTTCTGCTGCCTGCTGGGCTGGTTCTGCAGCCGCCCGCGGAGCTGCAGCCTGAATAGTTCGCTCTGTTTTCCTAGTAACTCCTCCTGTTTGTGTTCTGCCTTGCTGCCCGTAGGAGAAGGAATGTCAGAAATGGGCTTGAATCGAACTGGTTCGGGTACAGGGAGATCACTTTTATTACAAGAGCTGCCTGTTGAAGAAAGGCCTTCTTACTTGAAGGGCCTTTTGATCTTAACTTATTTTGAAGAGTTATATGGTCAGTAACATGGTGTTATTTTAAGATCTGCAGCTATATTTATGCTGTATAACAAATTCAAAAAAGTCTCATTTATGAGTATCGCATTTGTATGCACAGACAGACGGGCACGTGCATCAGGAACACAGGCACCCGTGTGCCATGGCACCGGGGGAGGTATTGTCACATTTGTTGCCGTGTTACTTCAAAGCTTTTCTCAGGAAGCTAATGTTAAAAAGAATAAGCATTCCTTTCTGGGGTCCGGGACAAAGCCTTTCCATACATTTCTTTTTTGGCTGTTCATTATGATTATCTAGATGTTCAAATCAAGAAACCAGTATTAAGTAAACTAAGCAAATCCTGTATGAACTCTGTGACTTCTGACTTAACCTTGTTGTGTTTACAGCTCACTCGTGCCTTCAAAGCAGATTTCTGCTTTACTGCTTTATTTCATGATAATGTACAATTGTATTGCAGCCTGGGGAGAGCTGAGTCCTGCTTTGGGCTCTGCAGGCCTCTGGTCTGTTGAAACACATGGGTTTTTCTGTGCATCAGTTTTTCGCGGGTGCAAATGAGGGTAGAGATATCAAGGTGTTTTCATGGTGCACAGAAGCAATGGGCTGTCCAGCAAGGGGGACTCTGGTGACATCTGTGCTTGGCAGCAGCTTTGTAGCTGTCTTCTAAAGTTGGTCCCCAACTAAGAAAGCATTTGCTAACTATCTGGGTCATGCAGTAACTCTGTACTTTTGGAATATGTGCTTGATGGTGATTATAATAAATCTAAATCACTGTATTGAAATACATAGGGAGAATCAGAATAGGAGTATTTTGTTTCCTTGGCCCTTCATGCAAGTGCCTTGCATCAGCAAACAAGAAGGAGCGCAGCGTAAGCGAGCAGAAAGGAGAGGTGGCTCCCTCCTCTCTGGGGATTTTTGTAACCAGGCCTGCAAAGACCTGTGCATATTCGTGTCACTGTTGCATGAGGCTTTTAATGTTTCATTGTGCATGTTTTCCTGCTCTGGCTCATAGAGCTTTATGTGGGTCTTATGGCAAATGAATACTTACTGTTTCTGAAGTGCGACGCATGCTTTAGCGTGAGGAATTTTAAGGAGCTTCTGACCCTGATGGCTTTGGTGTTTCCCTGCCAGTAGCTTTCTTGGGGCGAGATAATGACGGCCATGCTGATGGACAGGGTGACCCAGCTGAGCCCGGGACCCTCCTGCCAAGTCCAACCCCGCGGGGATGCTCTGGCCCCTAGCCCCAGCACTTGGTGTGTGTCACGCAGCGGGGCAGGGCTCTAGAGCTCGCCCGAGAAGAGAGGAAAAAGCTCTCTTTCCTCTTAATTAGTTGGGAGTCTGTTGCTGCTGAAAGGACACAAGTCCCAGGGATAAAAGCCCTTCCTGGGTAGGCCAGGGGTTAGCAGCCCAGGGAACACCACCAGCTTGGGGACTTGAGGATGTTGAGCAGGGCTGTTGCGGTTTCAGCCGGGCTAGCAGGGTTGCTCTCAGCTGGAATCGCAACTGGTCATTCTGTGTGGATGCTGTCACGTGCAGTCAGTAACCAACAATGAAGAAGAGGAACTAGGATAGATGCTTGTGTGTTGTGTGGGTGAGGAGAGACCACTGCTGCCGTTGGGCTCTTTTATTTATTTATGTGTATTGGAACTGGAATGTTACTGGCACAGGCAGCTTTTTCTGAGGCTGATAATGAGGCAACTACATTATTTAACAGGATGCGAGCAGTACCCTCTGCTGATTGCTGAAAAGTCTCTTGCTTTAAACTTTAAAAAAACCCAACAAATAAAGTAAAAAAGGTCAAAAAGAGGAGTGCATAGTGGTAGATCTGCAAAGGACAGATCACTCGGCTCGTCTCGACAGGCTAATTGGAAAATATTTTTGGTACAAACTAAACCTGTCTCTGTAAATTTGGCTCAATGTTGCTATGGGAATGTTCCTCCATGTGTGTTCGGGAGGATCCGGGTCGCAGCTGCAGCCTGTGCGTGTGGTGACTGTTGTTGCTGTTTCCTTCTCCCCAGGGGCTACCAGCAGCAGGATGCCCACGAGTTCATGCGTTACCTTTTGGACCACCTGCACCTGGAACTCCAGGGGGGCTTCAACGGTGTTTCCCGTTCAGTCATCCTGCAGGAGAACTCTGGCCTGTCCGCAAGCAACAAATGCTGCATGTAAGAAAGGTTTCCAAATTCCTTGACATCCTAATGCCCCTGTGTGCGTTTGTGTGGTGTGGATGTGAAATTCTTAGTATGTGCATCCTTGTTTTTTTTTTTTTTTTTTTTTGCTTTTTCTTTAGTGCTTCCTTAACACGGCAAGTTAGAAAGCTGGTCTTAAATCAATGTTTTACGTCTCAGTTCCATTAGACTTTAAGCCCATTATATAGTCTGCTGCAGCACCTAAAGGACAGAGTAAAGCATAGAGAACAAGGATGATGCGTATACTACTTACTGTATCCCAGTGCAACCTGTCCAGTCATTGGAGGCAATTAATGGGAGAAGTGCAGACCCGTATTTTAGAAGTCAAGACTAGTTACAATAAAGCAGGGTGAAGATTCCTGGTAAAAATACCCTTGACCTACCTAAGATGGAAAAAAAAAGAGTATTTAAAACTGCTTTTCAGAAACAGCTTTCATTATTGGGTTAAAATACTGTACCATATGGAAATGCTGGTGTGCAGTTTGGGGATAAATGAAGTGCCCAGGGCTGAACCTAAGTGAGTGTTGGTTAACTAGGCAGAGCAGTTTGGTCCGTACATAGAAGTGACTTGTTAGGAGTAAAGATGTACTAGGTATTTACTTCTGACTGCATTTTCCTCTGTGGTTTGTCTAGAAATGGAGCTTCTACTGTTGTCACGGCAATTTTTGGAGGCATTCTTCAAAACGAAGTCAACTGCTTAATATGTGGGACTGAATCTAGAAAGTTTGACCCATTCCTAGGTAAGATGCTTTGTGTATTCAAATGTATTGGGTGAATTAAGGCAGAAATAAATCTGAAACTTGACGCATTTTTTGATGCTGCGTTATTGAACCAAGCCTTAGCCTGAAATGATAAAATATGAAGTTTGATTCTGCCCTAATACTTTTCTTTTTATTTGTTTTTCTAGACCTTTCACTAGATATTCCAAGTCAGTTCAGAAATAAACGTACTAAAAATCAAGAAAATGGACCAATGTGCACACTACGAGGTGAGAGTGACTAGAGAAGTGACATAATTAACAGGAGTACATGACATAGCTGTTAATGTCAGGAAAGCCAGGATTTAACCTAGGAGCTAACCTCTTGATAATTGTCTGTGCAGATTTTTTTTCCCTAGTCAGTGTGTACTGACAAACTGCTGCAGTGAACTGGGGTTGAGAGGTGCTCTGGGCTCCGGGTCAGCTAAATCCTGAGGAAGATGGAGCAGGGATTTCTTGTGATGAGACTATTTGTGATATGTTGCAGTCTTTCCAAAGCAATAGTTATGTGTGGGTTTTTGTGTAGCTGCAATTGTTCAGACTGTGTTTTGAAAACGTGCCCTATAGGCTTTTGCATGGCCTGCTTTTTAAAATGGTGTAAATACAGTGCAGGCCAGGTGGCTGCTGAAGCTTTTGACCTTGGTTTAATGGATGTTAATTTCTACAGATTTGTAAAGGTACTTGCTGAAAACTGTCAACTATTTAGTAGTGAAAAACTGTTCCACCCCCCCGCCCGCCCACAGGAGAGGAAGAGAGAGGGAGAGAGAGAGAGAAGGGGGGGGGGCTTTAACAATAGTTGAATAGTCTTTTTTTTAGCAAGTCATTTAGCTGCTTTTGCAAATTAATGCTTGTGCTCTGTATCAGATGGGATCCTGCTTGAAGAAGGAAGAGATTTTTTACTTTTGAACTGTTCATAGAATCAATATCATAGAACCATTATAGTTGGAAAGGACCTTCAAGATCATTGAGTCCAATTGTAGACTTGAAGTTCATAACTTCTAAAGGGTTTTAAGGAACAAGGAGCTCTGCATGCTACATCATGTTAATGTTTTACTGCATATTTAGAGCTGTTTTGCTGCACAAACATACAGTAACGTTAACCAGAATGACTGCAGCACATTTCTCTATTTTGCTACATTTCATGCTTCAGAAGTCATTTGAAGTCATCTTGAGTTAGGTTTATGTGTTTTTTAGACTGTCTTCGCAGTTTTACAGACCTGGAAGAACTTGATGAGACAGAGCTCTATATGTGCCATAAATGCAAAAAGAAACAGAAATCCACCAAAAAATTTTGGATTCAGAAACTACCAAAGGTTTGTACATGCTTGAAAAGTCACAGCACGGGAATGTGTCAAGAGAAATGGTTGCCCAGCTGTTATTAGAAACCAGTGCATAACTGGTCCATTGGCTACTGCCGATGTTTGCTAATCAGTTCAACTTAGTCCTCTAACATACCTCTTTCTTTTCTCTCTCCTGTAGGTGCTATGCTTACACTTGAAACGATTTCACTGGACAGCATATCTAAGAAACAAGGTTGATACGTATGTTGAGTTTCCATTACGAGGCCTGGACATGAAATGCTACTTATTAGAGGTATGAAGATGCTCACTGATAACTCCTGTAGAGGAATATTCCACTGTGTGTGTCTTTCTTTACTAACAAATTACAGTAGATGTCATTTCAAATCTGAAGTGTTTTTCTGTCTTTTTAACTGTAGCCAGAAAACAGCGGCCCAGAAAGCTGCCTGTACGACCTTGCAGCTGTGGTTGTGCATCATGGTTCAGGGTGAGTACACGGAGTGAGCCAGCTTGTGCGCAGAAACCTTCTTCCTACTGAAGTACATGCTGACACACTTTGGATTTTCTGTCTGTATTTTCACTAGTGGAAATAAGCAGCAATTTTTAAATTCAGATGGGAATGAGCTTAGCTGCTCATTAACTTAGGATAGAGTAAATTCTAGGAAGTCTCTACCGGCAGTCAAGTCTTTGGGACCGAAAGGGGGACATCTGATGAAAACTGTCCATCCCTGCATTAAAACCAACAGAGCTAGTGCTTCACTTTGACATTCCTAGTATACAGAAATAGTTTTTCTGCTGGTTCAGTTTAAAAGGCACACAATGCTTATGTTGAAAAGTGTGTTTGGACCAAATACAGAGAAACTAAGATGATCACAGTAAAAGCAATTAGCTTGCATTTACCTTCTTCCTACAGAAGTGGGACTTGCGGGAGCATAGTAGGCATAACCTTGGGGCACGCTAGTGTTTGTGGTTTTGGGAGCAGGGTCTTTTTCCTGTGTTGCTGAACTTTGCACTGATCCTTAAAGAGCAAGAGTAGGGACAAGATAACTTTTTCCTGAGCAGCTATGTAATCTAATCTTGCCATTTAGGAGCTCACTTTATGAAGGTGAAGCTGAGAAAAGGATTTTCTAAAGAAACTAAGTCATTAATCAAAACATTGTTCATTCCTTTGATGTAAGTCTAAGATATTTGTAAAAGTTCTTTCCAGAAAGCCATGCTTTTTGCTTTTTCTACAAGGAATGGGCTGAACTTCCAAAAGAAAGCCATACTATTTGACTTGAGGATTGAAGGAGCGCTTTGCAGCACGGTCGTGCATCTGTACTGGTGCCTCCAAGACCTAAGAAAATCAACTATGCAGAGAGTAAATGAAAGTTGGTCATAGTTGAAATGGAATTAGATGGCTGGAAGCATTCAGGCACTATGTTACAACCTATAAGAAAGTGGAAAGCAGGTCTTATGCGGCATAGTAATGAAAATTTGATTTAGGGCTCCAAAACCTCTCTCTGTTTAATATAAACTTTATTTTCTTTTTGCTTTTTTGGTCTTTGTCAATGGGCCTTTGATTATGTTAAGACTACAGGAATTAGTCTAAAGTGGGAAAGACTTTACAAAAATAAAACAGTAAAATTTGCAGAGCTAACACAAGTAACAGCTCATGGGTTTGTTTAATGTTTATATATAAGCATTATATATTTACTTTATATATAAATGAGTATATAAGCATCCCCTGCTTGGGTGCAAGGAAGGCTTTGTGCAACACAGAACTGTGGCATGTGAGTACAGATAGATACCTGTGGGCATAAAGGAGCATGGACACACACACACACACACACACAGAGGGGGAGAGAGAGAGAGACAGACTGACAGCCACGGCCTGACAGATGGCTGCAGCCGCACATCAGTTCAGCCGCATGGACACACACACACACACACACACACACAGGCAGACAGCCAAGCTCCCACAGAGAGACACACAGCACCTCATAGCTGGGCCCCATGGCCCCTGTCCCAGCGTGCCCCACACGGACAGCAAGTGCCACACAGGCACTCAGACAGCCACCCCCACGGTCGGGCAGTGCCACAGGCAGACGGACAGCCGGCCCAACAGTCCCCCCATCCCATCACAGGCAGATGGCCAAGCCTGTACCTTGCAGACACCCCCACAGCCTGCACCACCCTGACAGCCCAGCCACAGGCACACAGCGCCCTCAGCCCTGCCTCACAGCCAGCTGGTGCCACAGAGGGGCAGTGCCACCCCCACAGCTGCCCAACCTGCACCACACAGATGGCCAGTGCCACCCAGCCAGGCAGCCCCGTGGTGCCACACAACTGGCCACCCCCCACAGCCAGACAGTGCCAGAGAGACTCAGAGATCTATGGACACGCAGACAGCCAAACAGACCACCTGCACCACAGACAGTGTCACAGAGCCAGCCAGCCACTTCCCTACAGAGCTGGCCAGCCAGTTGATTAGACAGTGCCTCACAGCTGGCCTGTGCCACAGACAATGCCACAGCCGCCATTACAGACAGCCAGAAAGCACCACCCAGCCACAACACCAGGCACACAGACAGCTACCCCACAGAGCGTGCATCACAGACCGCCATCCCCACAGCCAGCCAGCACCACAGGCAGGTAGACAGTGCCACACAGCCAGCGGAGCAGTCACCCACAGACAGGGACAGCACCACAGACGGTGCCACCCACACAGCTGAACAGTCAGTGCCACACAACTGGCCACCCCTATAGGTAGTCAGCATTACAGACGGACAGTGCCACAGACGGATGGATGGGAAGTCACCTAGTGCCACAACCACCATCACAGACAGTTACTCATGCAGCTGGTCAGCCTGTGACACCCACCTGCTCTGACAGCCCTCACAGGTGGCCAGCAGCACAGACAGTGCCACCCACACAACCAGCCGGCCCGTGCCATGCAGCTAGTGCCCCACACTCAAACAGCAGAGCACTGCTACAGACCGTGCCCCAGACAGATGGACATCCACAGAGCCAGACAGCACCGCGTAGGCAGCCACACAGAAAGCTGCCTCCACAGCCAGTCAGTGACCTTCCCCCACAGAGATTCAGTGCCATAGCCAGCCAGACATCCCCACAGCCAGCCAAAGACAGACAAACACCCCCACAGCCAGCCTGCAACACAGACAGTGCCACCCCCACAGCCAGCCAGTGCCTCCCAGCCAGCCACGGAGACAGCCACACAGGTACCCCTCCCCTCCCTGACCCCAACAGAGAGATGGTAACACAGACACACAGCACTAGGCAGCCAGCACTCCATAGACATGCTACATGGACAGACAGCGTCACACAGACAAGCAGTGCCACAGGCCGACAGCCACCCACCCATACAGCTGGCCAGCCAGTGCCCCACAGTCACACCACATGGACAGCTAGCCCCTTCCAGAGCTAGGCGGACAGCAACTCCTACAGACAGCCACACAGCCAGCCAGCCACACAAACCCCAGTGCCCCTCAGTGGGCCAGCCAGGCACAGAGACTGGCACCACTGCAGCCTGACAGCGATCCTGCTCCCTCCCCTGAAAGAGACAGACATCCACCAGCACAGACAGCTCCCCTGCCCACCAGCCACACAGAGAGCTACTGCCACACAGTCAAGACAGACAGCTGTGCAGATGGCTAGCCAACCCCCAACTGGACAGCCACCCAGCCAGTGCCATACAGTTGGCCACCCCACAGACAAATGGCCGAACAGACAAACAGTTCCCCACCCAGGTTCCTGCCACAGCAAAAATCTTTAAATGTTTTAGGGAAAACAAAAAACAAACAAACAAACCCCCCCCCCCCCCCCAAAAAAAAAAAAGCTGGCCATCCAGTGCTACACAGCCACCCCGTTAGCTCCTCACAGCCAAACAGCACCACAGATGGACAGGGCCACCCACACAGCTGCCCCCCGCCAGCTAATGCCACAGAAACACAGTACCACAAATAGACAGACGGCCGCACTGGTAGTGGGCACAGACAGTCTCTCTCTCTCTCTCTCTCTCTCACACACACACAGCCAGCCATGTGAACAGACAGTCAGTGCCTCACAGCCAGTCGCACAGACTACCCCTCAGCTGGCTACCTCCCCCCCCACCCCCAAACCTCCCCAAGATAGACAAACGGCCACCCCCTACAGACAGGCACCACCCATGCATCTGTCCAGCCAGCGTCTCACAGCCAGCCACACAGGTGGCCAGCCCACAGCCAGACAGATGGTGGCACAGCCACAAAGAGAGAGGCACACAGCCCCTCCGCCCTCAGCTGGACAGACAGCTACCTCCACAGACAAGCAGTCACACAGACAGACAGGGCCTCACAGTCCACCAGTGACTCACAGTCAGGCAGCAGGTGTGACACAGCTGGCCACTGCCACAGACAGGCTGACAGCCAACCACAGAGCCGCACGGCCACTGACACAGCTGGTCAGCCAGCACCACACAGCCAGGCACACGGATAGGCAAGCACACAGCCAGCCAGATGGCCAACCACCTCCCCACCCCCCCACCATGGACAGGTGACCACCTCTACAGCTAGCCATACAGACAAAACACCCCCCCCCCCAAGCCCAGCCACACAGGAAAACAGAGCCACACAGGCATACATAGCCAGAGTCACAGAGGCAGACACAGTCACAGCCACACCGGTAGACACAGCCACACCAAGGCAAGTACAGGCACACAGCCACCAACCCAGCCACAAAGGCACACACAAGTCATACAGGTGGACACTAGCTCACACAGGCAGATATATGCAGACACACACACACACAGAGCTATTCAGGCAGCCACACAAACAGTCACTGCCACACACAGCCCCCACAGGCACACACAGCTGGACCCTGCTGCACACAGGTAGACACAGTCACACAGGACGACATAGGTACACTGGCAGTCACAGCTGCGCGCACACACACACACACACACACACACACACACAGAAGCAGACACAGTCAGACATAGGCACACACAGCGAGACAGATACAGGCAGCCACTTAAGATAGCAACCGCCCCCCCCCCCCCGAGACACATTCCCGTACGTGATGGGCTCTGAATAGAAGCTTTAACGTGGAACACCTGAGCCCCTCAGGAGAAGGATGTTGCCAGCTTTTGGAGTCCGTTACTGTTAGTAGGTTGATGCAGCAGTCACTGTAGCACTGTATGTACCTCCTCCTGCCTGTCATCTCTTCTTTTCCCCCACTAATCTTTTCCTCCCTTCCCTTCTCGCTGGCAGTGTTGGCTCTGGACATTACACCGCCTATGCAACGCACGAAGGTCGTTGGTTCCACTTCAACGACAGTACTGTAACTCTGACCGACGAGGAGACTGTGGTAAAGGCCAAGGCCTACATCCTCTTCTATGTGGAACGGCAAGCCAAATCTGGATCAGATAAACTTTAATACCTCCTTCTAATTCTCACTTATCAAGTCCACCGGACAAAACATTTCCATTTCTCCATAAATACTTGATCCAAGACTATTAATTTCATTGTGCACTTTTCAATTTCCTCTTGTGGGTTTTAGTTTTGTTGTGTCAATGGTAGCATTTGACTTACTGAACTTGGACACAAACTAACTTTTTTTTTTTTTAGTTATACCAGAAAACCTCAGCAGATTTTGATTTGCTGCTTTAGTTGTGATAACTCAATTTTTATATATATAGTTTAATGAAATAGTTATTTGACTTTTTTATATTAATGTTTTCAGTTCTCACTTTTTAAAGGCACATTTACATCAGAGAAGCTTTCTGTCTTATTTGCAAGCAAAATTAAATGTGCTCCTGATTATGAAGAGCAATACAACCTCATGCTGCTCTCACAGCTGTTAATGTAGATATGATTTAATCTCTTTAAATCAAAGAATTATTTGCACCTAGCCTTTTCTCTTGTGCAACAAAACGAAACAGTGACCTCTGAGCAATCATTCGTTGTCTGCAAAAGAGATGAGAAAACAGCATCATTAAATAGCCCAGGTAATTGCTGCTATTGGTATGTATTCTGGCTGCTGACTTTCAGGAATCATTGTAAATAAATAGTTGGTTCAGTTGTTCTGTACTGCAGATTAATTCAAGTGTTCCTCGCATAAGCTTTTCTTTCCCCCTTCAGTTTTTTAAAAAAATTACCTTAAAATATAAACGTCTTGATTGTGTTGGCATTTTTTTTTTTTTTACAAAAAAGAGCCTGACTTGCCAAAGGCTCCTCTGTTGCAGTTTTTGAGCCTGAAATTTGATCACAATTTTAAAACTTGCAAACTTCCTGCACTGGGACCCCACTCCTCTTTTGTGGTGCAGTGGGGGGGGACCTGCTTAAATCTACAGCAAAGTGCAGCCTGTGTTCAAACTGCAGGAGAGCGCGCGGACGTCAGGGTGCTTTGTGGGGCTCCTGCTGTGCCAGCTGCAATGCAGACTGTAAAGGGAAGATCCTCAGTTTCGTACTCGTAAGGATTTACAGCAGGTAGGTCTGATGGGAGAGGCGTAGCCAAAGCCTCTTGTTCAATGGTGCAGCAAAAGAGCTGCAATATTTACTCACTAGCCCAGCGTGGGTTTTTGTTTTATGTTTGTTTTTTTTGTTTTGAATAGTCTCCAGACTTAAATTAGGAGGATTGTTAGGATTTCTATAAACCATGTTATGGAAAAAGCTTCAGCTTGCATCGAAATTTTACCCATACTGCTTATATTTTTGATAGTGGAAGTCAAACCCTCTCAGTCAATGGTATGTAAAAAGACAGAACTGATTTTGCAAAACCTGGGAGGCCAAAAAGTACAGTTTGACAAAGAGAGCCATTTTCCGTGCACCCTCCAACAGCCAGTGAGCGACTGGGTGCTCCCGCCCTCCCCGAGCTTGGGGATGAGAGTAGAATTTACTCAGACTCGTTAGAACCAAACAGCATCTCTCCGTTATGGTCACACCCGCAGCAGTTCTTGTTGGAAAGCAGACAATAATTAAGTTAAATGTGATTACCTTTCTAAGGACATACGTACTAAAAGCGGCCCTAAAAATTGTACCAAAGCTCAGGCTGATCCCCGCTTGCAGGGCTACCTGCTAGCTGTACAGTGACAACTGCCAACAGGAATCCCTCAGATGGTTGTTAAATGGCAATCCTTGGGGCTTAAACCTGGGGAGAGACTGACCTTATGTAAATGTGCAGAAAATGGTCACCTTTATTAGCACTGCTAACTGTGTATGTGAACTAGCTAAAAAAAAAAAAAAAAAAAGTATAGTTATTTAGATATACATACATGGAAGGATATCTCCTTTTGTTTTCCCCTGAGTTACTAGAACTATTCATTGTTTAAATTGTAGACAGGTCCTCACCTACTGTTTTCCAGTTTCCTGCAGCCAGGCAGCTCCTCTGGTCTCTTGGGACATCAGCTGTTTTTTCTGCCTGCAGAAAAAGGTACCTGAGGGACTTAATTAGTGTGTGGGACAGGGGAGGGATGTTCAGCACATTCATACCTTGAAGGGCAGCCCTACTGCTAACATCTGGGGCAGTTAAATATTTCCAGCTCTGCCTTCTGTCCGCGTGCTGCTTCAGTTGGATTGCTTTAGGAGTTTAGTTTTTTGGTAGTACAAATATTAAAATGCACACCTAGTCACGGCCACAAGCAGTTTAACTTGCTGTAGGCAAGTGAACACAGGTCTTGCAAACCAGTGATGTAAATGTGCCTTTGTGTATGTTTAGGAACATAAATTTGTAAGCTTCATCAACATTCACTTATTTTAAGCAGCTTCTACTTCTCCAGTTATTTTTTCTCTCTTAATCAAATTAATGGTCTCACTTCAGTATTTTCTTTCAGTAATCTTTTCTCTGTAACATTGAGGTCTTGGGCAATGGCACCCAGCAATATGGGAACACGATGCAATCACGTCAGGCTTGTTCTTGCAGCAGGTGGTGATGGACTCAGCCATATGCTTTGCTGGAACGAGTACATTGTAAATCCTTTCCTAATTTAACTTTCTCCCACTGCAAACCCAGATGGACAGTATGAACAGTTTGTTGTGGCAACACAAATATTTCTCTTCCTTGGTGGAGAACTTTGCTTATCCACTGTATTCTATTCAGTGTGGTGTCAAAAAAAAATGTAACTGAGCACTGAACCAGTAACATATACTGCACCTGGCCTAGTATTACATTTTTAACCTTACTTGTATATCCTATATTTATCTACTAGCTTGTGGGAGGGGAGGGATATCTGATTTCATTTAAGCCAAATGTTTCTTTTCTACTTACTGCTGATCATAGTACACACTAACTGGCAAGAATTTTTTCTTGCTTGTGACTGCTCTGCAAGAAACAACTGCTCTTTACAGTTCAGACTTGCATATTTTTCACCAAACTTTTGCCTGATTGAAGGTTGTCCTTTTGTTAGTCCTTGTTCAGCCATGTATACAACTGGAGCCATGATTTCTGTAAAACAAAACTGCAAAAATTTCCAGCTCTCAGAATAGTGCTTTACTGCGTTGTATTCTGAGCATTTTAATGCACAATGATGCAAAGCTCTGCGGCACTAGGAAGGCAAGCGCCTCCTCGGAGCGTGGGCAGGGGCTTCTCCAAGTGCTTGTGGATGTCAGTGGGAGAGTTCAGAACTTGCACAGGTAGACAGGGAAAAGTGGACTTGTATCAGAAGCAGGAGGCCATTTCTAAGGATTTTGCTAAATCGATGGAAAGCATAACCCGTGTTTCCCCATCCATGTTGCATTACTGATGTGTCTGTGTCTTACTGATGAGGTAATCGGCACCTTGACAACTGATTCCAATGTGCTTTAGGATATCCTCAAGTACTGTAGTGCCATAGTTGTAATTGTTTACCATTAAAGTCTAGCGTGTACGTTTTGGTGAGGATCACTGACTGTGCTCATCTTGCGTGTGTTTAGAGCATTTCCAGGATGAATGCAAATAATCTCATTCACGCAGTGTGTTTATGGAAAATGTGCCATTAAAGTGTCTCCTTCCCTTACAGAATGAAACTCCTTTTGTCCTTGCACAGCTATCAAAATAATTCCCTGTACAGGGATGACTGTTCTAATTTGACTGGAGGGGGTGTGGGGAAGGGGACACCCAGAATCTAATCCACATGTTCCCACTATCCCAGCACTGGGAACCACTGCTCATTCACAAAGGGTGGGTGGGTCTGGAGCACTGCAGTGTTTGCTGCCCCCCTCAGTGTGCAGCTTGACTCTTCCCAGCTGTTGAAATGCAAAGGTGAGTTCTGAGAGTGGGCAAGGAACAGAAAGAATAAAGTTAGTCTCGGAACCCAGCAGCGCAAGTGCAGGTTCCTGCCTGTGGGAGTGGGAGATCCCTGCTGCTCTGGGCCCTCTCCCGGCTGCACCAGGGCTTGTGCTGCCTGAGCAGGAACGAGGGAGGGAAACAGGGCCACCTCCTTATTTTGAGGGAAGTATTTAATGACAAAGGCCATGAAAACAAAGACTGACAGCCATTAAGCACACATCTGCAATAGAAAATTACCCTAAAGACCTAACATGCTCCTTACTTGTCTCTTCCTCTGAGTCACTGTGAAAATTCAGGTCTTGTTCTTTCGGAGTCCAGTTTCATCCTTCTTCCTGAGAGTGCACTTACCGAACTGCACTCCCTTTCACCCCTGTCCTAAACTGAAACAAACTCAATTCAAATGCAGAGGTAGAGGGAAGAATAAATAAAAAAATATATTTTTCAAGTGTTAATACACATTTACTTATTTTTCTTATAGAAGCTACCATTTTATTTCATAAACATCAAAGTTGTAGAGCTGATCATGGTTACTTCTAGTTAGTTTTACTCCTCCATTCGCTTTGTTTTTCCTTCCAGCATTGCTGCTACATTCTCTCCAACACTGGAAACAAAACATTCTTGTTCATAAACATCCATCCCTGTCTCCTTTTTCCCCTATAATAAAGGAACTAAAGCTACACCACCATAAGCAATAAAATTTGCAAAATTCAAGCTTGCAAAGCTATTAAAAGCACATACAGTCCTACTGCACATGCCCATGTTCCTGTATAATCCTCCTTTCCTGGTGTAAAAGGTAGAGAGCCCTGGGAGCAGGGGCCAGCACCTGCCCCTACAGTTAAGGCCTGGTGCCAGTAACTGCAGCCTGTCTCGGCGCGGGCTTCAACACACCCAGGGAACCTCTGAAGTTCTTGTTCCAGCTGTCAGGGAGAGGGCATTAAACTCACCTCTCCTAACAGAGGACCCCGGTCCCTCAGTGTGACACAGAGAGCAGAGGGTCAAATACAGCCCTCTGTGCCCTCCCCGCCCCGGGTTGTGTTCTCCCCTCCCCGCTCCAGGCGCTGGCACCGCGGCTCCGGTGGCGCCGTGTGTGTCAGCCCCACACACGCGCTTGGCTAAGTAGCCAGATTGCCTAGAAGGAAAATAATCCCTTTTAAGGAAGCGTTCCATGGAAGTGGAGGGCTGCAGGTTCTCCACGCTCATTTCAAGCCCCTGCAGCAGCAGAGCAACTGTTCCATGCACACACAGTCCTTACCCGCTCCGTGCTGAGCTTCTGCTCCAGTGGGTGGCCAAAAATAACCACCGTTGCACATCCATATATGTGCAGCAGCTCCTGGGTGCCGCTGCCCCCGCTCCCACACGCACTCCCGGCCGCTGCAGCGCAGGGCCAGGCACACGCCTGCTCCCCGAGCGCGCCGGCCAGCGACGCACAT